>JBDJHY010239719.1:0-10863 GCA_039654485.1 Withania somnifera
CTAAATTCTCATGTTTCATCATGCAATTGGTCTTCTCCAAACTCCAATGCACAGTGGGCTCTACATGCTGGAAAATAATAGGCTTGATAGGGATGGGTTTTAGGGGTTGTTTTGATGTGTTTTGAGAGTTGTTTTGTAGGGTTTGTGAGTAGTTTAGGGTTGTGGGGGGCTGTACAACCTCATGAGGAGGTTTTCCAGTGGCCTGAGAGGCCATGAAAGGGCTGAAAAAAGGCCAAAAAGAAGGGGGAAATCACCTTGAGAGAGAAGCTCTCAAACGGCAGCTGCTTTTGGGGGTTCAGGGGGTTTAGGGTTTCTTGTAGTAGTTCTTAGGTTTAGTATATGTATTTTTAGTGATGATGTCCAACCATTGTTTTTTACGAACTTCTTTCTATGAACGTCACATCGAGATACACATTTGTGGAATTCAATAGAGTTCTCGTTCGGTGATTTTCAATCTCTTCTCCCTCCAGTTGATTCGATATTTCAGATTAGCTATTCTTATTCTTCTCGTCTCATCTCCAATTTCTCAATCTGTCTTTAATTTAGTTAATTCTGCATTTTTACCATTTTTGTATTTTGGTCAACGATACGTATCAAGATCCTCCCAGATCGAGGGCCGTGTCATTGAATGACGAAGGATAGTAGATTTTTCTACAATAATTGAATTTTCAAATAAGGGCTTGAAACTGAAACATAGTACAATAGAAACAAAAAAGATATAAAAATTGTGTGTAAATCATATTTCGTACTCAAAGGAATTGACAAACGACCAAAAGACATCATTTGAGAAAAAAGAATCCCCAAACCAAACCAAATAAAAAAGCTCCACATTCTAACTCTTTACAAGGACCCTTAAAATGAACCTGGACACCTCTGGAAGCACACCAATGAAACAAATAGCTTAAAATCACCATTATAGAATTAATAAAAGCATCAAAATTTGTATCTGATGCTTTGATCATCAAAAGCCAATCCACGCTCCAGAATGAACTCCGGTTCAACTAAATTTCCATAAATCAGGTCAAACTCAAACCTAAAACCCTGAAATATGAATTATAGGTCCAAATAGACAAAATAGGCATTCTAGAGATATTAGAACTTTCAAAATCCAATTACCAGCTCATTTACTATGAATTAACTCTCGAGTTCCGCTATATCAAGGTTAAGTCTTTTAAATAAGGAAATTAAGGTAATATGAAACTAATCTTCCACGGAATAGAACAACTATGTCCCATAAAGTCATATATATTTTGAGGTAACTAACAGATGGCTCTGAACACTAAAAAGACAGAAGGACAAGTAAATTACCATGCCGGTCATTGCAGGAGTTCTTGTTGATTTCAGATAACATTTGGTTGGATAGGATTTCTATGTTGGTTTCCAAATGTGGTAGAGTGGTTCTTTGAATGGATGGGTTAAGAAAGTAGCAAAAATTTCCAAGGGTTATAGTTAAATAAGAGTCATGGTGAACATCCCCAACATTGCTTGCTTTCCCATGGGCTCGGGGAGTCAATAATCTAAAACCACTCAATATTTGCAACCCTATTTTTAACCAAACTAATCCTTTGAAAGAGTCTTGTAGCTGCCTTTAATACATTATTCAAGGTAGCCCCTCTATTGGGACCTCTTTCATCTCCTCTCATTGCCATGTGAACCTATTAAGAATAAACACCCAACAAAAGAAAAAAAAGGTTAGCAATTAGAGTAATCATACTTATTTTTCTCAAGTGTACACACCTTTGATGTGTCCTCACACCTTGGCTCAGTCGATGTTGAGATTTTTTTTAATTAGTATGTACAACTCATGGTCAATTGCTATTCGATTTTCAGTGTGATTCTTGGTGACACATTCAATGGACAAAGAAATATAAGAAAAGGATAAATAAATAAGAAATAAACTACAAAAGTAAAACAAGAAAAGAAAAAAAAAACTGATAGACGAGAAAGAAAGAGACTCGAAACTATTCAATAAATCAAGTATAAAATTGCATGTTGTTAATTAGTATTTGGAATGAAGAACTGAAACTAAGAATCAAAGAAAAAGAAACTAGGAATCTAGATGAGTGTACGTTAAACTTGAAACCATACCTTGAAGAACAAAATATTTTTATTCTTGCAGTACTTTGGGCGGGCTTCCAAAGCTTAGAATAGCCATCCAAGAGGCACCCTTGGGCGGCTTGGCAAAGCTTGGGCGGGTTGTCCAAGGTTTCGTCAGTAAGGTTTTGGACTGCCCCAAACCAACTTTTACTCTGCTGATTTTCCTTGGATTCCTTTGAGTACTTTGACCTTTATACCAAAAATGAAGAATTTTTATGAAGGCTTAAACACTTCTTCACTACTTTTAAATAAGAGTTTTTTCATGAAAGTCCTTTTTCTATCTTCTTCTTTACAGAGAATATTTTCAAAATTAAAATTTCCAAACCCTTGCAAATTAACTCCAAATTGAAAGATTTTTTATCCAAGGTTTCCTATTTACATGGGAAACAAAACCACTACTTTTTATCTCCAAAAAACAACCAAAAATAAAACTCACTTTCTAGATCTTCAAGCATTTCAAGTCAATAATAGTAAAACACCCATACAAGTTTTGATTGACTCAAAAATTTAAATTAAACTCATAATCATTAGAGAAACAAGTTCTAATGATCAAAAACAAGAAAATAAACACAAAAATTTTTGGATTAAGTTTTGACTTTTTTTGTGATAACAAAACAAGTAGTAGACTTCATAGGAAGAAAATCAAAATGTGGCTCTGATACCAGATGATGTGAATCTCACAGCAGAAAAAAAAACATAACTAAGTAAAAATAGATTATATATACAAGAGTAAACATAATATAGAGTAAACAACGGACAATCATCCGTAAAGAATATGACCTTCAATTAGTTTACCACAAAAATACTCAACCTATAATATTAGACATAAGTAAAACGTTGATACCCTAAGAAACATCACTTATTGAACCCAAATCAATAATGTCTTGTACCAAGCCCTCATTCTCTCACAAGAGAAGAATTCAATATTCATCAATAATAATCTATTGAAGAAAACACTATGACTTAGTATATATAGTATATGGCTTAAGCTAACTGAATTATTATCCTTAAAATAGTAAAATGTAACAAAGAATCCCCTAAATTAGAAGACCTTTCCACCAAACCAGTCCATAATAGTATGGAGAGCCAGGAAGGCACCCTAGATAACATTCTATTCTATCCATGTTCCATCCCGGCCTGGCTGTCCACTTCTTCATCAAGACATCCCTTTCTCCCAAGCCTTTCTCTTTCCTAAAGATACTATCCAAACATGATATTGATATCGAGGAGCACTAAATAAGGCCATTAAACACATCAAACTCATCCTCAAAGCATTATTATCTTGCATCTCTTAAATATTTCTTCCATGCTTTGATTTGTCAAGAATATCCCTTGATGGTTCATATAAAAATCCCAAAACAAGGATGTCTAATTACCATAATTATTCACCACAAAATCCCATTCTAAGATCACAATCCATAGACTACTCTTTCTCTGATGATTAGCTTGCAAATATAGCATAAAAGGTGTCTAGAATACTCCAAACCTCTAAAAATGCAAAAAAAAAAAAAAAAAAAAAAAAAAAAAAAAAAAAAAAAAACAAGCTCCAACAATCATGCATCTAGAAAAATAATGATATATACATTAATATGACTCCAACGATACCCATAAATCTATGTAAATGTTCAGGGTCAATATATGGGAAAAAATACCTACAGGCCTATGAATTCGTAACTTTGAACAAATGGTATAATAATGTTCCACATAGAGTAAGGAACTTTTACAAAAAATTTGGAACTAAGACAAGCAAGAAACAATGAAATAAAGTGAATAACAAACCTTCAAAAATTTGGGGAATTTTAAAGATATTAAATTGGAAACTTACCAATAATTGATGAATAAACAAACAAATTAAGTTTCCAACATCACCCAATAGCTTATGCAAATACCAAGGATTTGAATGGAGGTATTAGAGTATTTTTTAAGTGAAGAGATGATGAAAATGGATGAAATTCGTTTTGAAGTTTAAATAGTGCTGGGAGAAATCATTATGCAAATGTTGTCAGCGCTTAGATGACGCGGTCAGCTACTAACTGCAAATGCATTGGCTGGGATATGAATAGGAAGAAGCAGCAGAGGAATGCCGACCCAATTCAACTAACCACGAACATGATGAACCAACCACAAATATGGAGGCCAACCCAATGGCGTTCATTGGAAATGCAGCCAGGTCTCGTGAATGTGAAGAGGACCTGGGACCTTCACCATATTAAAGCAAAAAAGCCTTTTTTCAAAAAGCACAAATGATGCTCAAAATGCATTCACCACCCAATGACAAAAAATCAAATATTCTACCTTCATGGAAACGATATTTTAGACTCAACAGATTAGACCAAATTTTGATCCGAGGTCGTTTTACCAAAATTTATCAAATTCAACTCTATGCAAAAATAACCAACTTTCAAATCGAGTACTCTAAATGAGTCTGGTTGGCCCAAAGCCCAAACAAATGAACCAGGCTAATAAAAACTTGACATTTCAAAGCTCATGGATAGTCTAATTTCCAATCCAAGGATCCAATGATAAAATGACCACCTAAGCTGCACATATGAACCATAAAGCACATAAAATACACAAATTTTGAACAAGATCAAATTAAAGCTCTGGGACATGAACCAAGATTCCATCTAGAAAAAAATTCATGTTCGAGAATTAAGAAACTATCAAAATTCTATACCTATTTTATTTTAAATATTAAAGGCTCTAAAATACGAAAATGAACATAATGACCAAATAAACAACTTGATAACTAAACCACTACTACTAATAAGTCTCAAGAGATGTAGGGCTTTTACAGGATATCTTTCGAATGCAAGAGAATGTGAAATCGCAAAAATGACCGTAAAGTTAATTACAACATCCGATTCTTAAAAGGACTTTCATCTCCAAACGTCAAAAAAATGAAATATCTGAGGGCTCAAATAGATGCGGATAATGAGACATCAACTCACTCTTCATATCCCAAGTGTCCTCTTCTACGGGATGATCTCTTCACTAGACCTTAACTATTGCAATCTTATAAGATCTCAGCTTCATCATCTCTCTCGACAAAACCAAGACTGACTCCTTAACGATCAATAATCCCTCTTCAACTTGAACCAAATTATATCGAAGCACATGAGACTTATAAAGGATATACTATCTCAACATAGAAACATGAAACACTAGATGCTTGGATGGAAAAATAGAAGGAAAATCTAGATAACAAGAAACACTACAAATCATAACAAGAATCTCAAAAAGGCTTATATATCGGGGTTGATCTTTATTGTCATTCCGAACCTCTTAACACCCTTTATGGGAGATACCCTAAAGAACAAATAATCACCCACACTGAACTCCAAGGAACAATGATGGTGGTGTAAATAACTCTTCTGCCTACTCTAGGTAGCCCGAAGTCTATTTTGAATAAGTCAAAACTGTATCTAAGGAAACTCGAAGTAGATTAGTCTCTATAATCTAGACTCAAACCCATCGAACCAACCAATAGGAAAATGACACCGCCTAAAACATAGTTACCTAAATACTATAATGGTATTTTTTGTTATATATGCAAACTCTATCAAAGCCAAATGTTGATCCCAAGAACTACAAAAATCTAGAACACAAGTCCTCAAGATGTCCTATAAGACCTGAATAGTTCTCTCAAACTGATCGTATGTCTGGGATGAAAGGCTTATCTGAGATGAACCTCAGTACCTGTACCTCACTAAACCAATCTAAAAAATTAAGAGGGTAAATTGGGTATAATAATAAGAGATAATAGAAATCGGTATACCATGATGTCTAACAACCTACTAAAGATGCACTGTAAGTTGTATGAATCGAAATAAAGTGTGTGGACTTAGTACAACCTATCAACAATCAACCAAATAAAATAGTAGCCATGAGGAGTCTGAGGTAAGCGTAAAAAATAATCCATGGTAATTCGTTCCCACTTTCACCTTGTAATAGGAAGCCAATGCATCAATCCATAAGATCCCTAGTGCTCAAACTTTACCTACTGACAATTCAATCACCTAGACACAAACTCATTTATGACCTACTTCATATCAGTGCACAAGTAAATCTGTCTCAAGTACCTATATATCTTCGCTGCCCTAGGAAGAATAGAATAACAGGAAATATAGGCCTCATAAAGAAACAATTGAATTAAATCATAAACTCTAGGGACACAAATACAACCTATAAGTCTCAAAACACCATATAAAAATGTAGCTCTATGGGGCTTATCCCGTAACAACCTATCACGAATATACACTAATGTTGGATCCTACAACAGTCGTAGGTAGATCTAACCAATCAGGGTTGAACATACCTCAAACACTAGAAAGAATACAATATGTGTTCAAAATCTCATGTCTAACTAACTGACTAGCCAAATACTGGATGTCTAAATCTAACGGACTATCAAAAACTAATAACACCACCAAACTACCCGTACTCACTGTTTTTGGGCTCAAGACATACCCTACAAGGTTTGCCTTTCCCAAACGATACAAGATAAAAAAATCATAGTCATTCATCAACTCAATCCACCTCTTACTGAGAGGATAAATTTCCCTTTAACTCATGATTCACTGAAGACTATGATCTCACAATGAACTCCAAAAAAATAGTAGCGCCAAATCTTGAGTGTGAAGCCTACCTCCCTAACTCCAAATCATGAGTGTGGTAGTTACGCTCATGAACCTTAATTTTTCTAAAATAATAAGCAATGACACGACTCTGTTGTATCAGATCAAATGCCAAACCAATACCAAATGTATCACTATAGAGAAAAATATTAGACCATTAATCCGTAATGTCAACACATGAGCAGAAGTAAATATAGTCTTAAGCCTCTGAACGGATGTCTCACACTCACTTGACCACTAGAAACGAACATATTTTCTAACAAATCTATCAATGGCACTATGATAGAAAAGAAGCCTCAAGAAAATAGTAACTATATAAAGCAAGTTTAACGTAGCTATGTACCATAGTGGTAGTATTCGATCTAGGACAATCACGAACAGTTGCAATATTAGTTGGATCCATACTAATACCCTCCTTAGACACTACATGTGTAAGAAATACAACAGAATCAAGCCAAAGTCACACTTTTGATAACTTGGCAAAAAGTCGATGATCATTCAAAGTCTAAAGAAAAATCCTCAAATGAGGCTAATGATCCTCCCGACCCCACAAGTACACAAAAGATACCATCAATTAACACAATAACGAAATAGTTAAGACAAATCCTAAACATGATGTTCATCAATTAAATAAAAGTTATGGGTGGATTTGTCAACCTAAAAGACATCACATGGAACTCATAATGACCATAACACATTGTAAGTGTTGTCTTTATCCTAAGTCCTTATCCTCAACTGATTGTAACGCAACCTTAAATAAATTTTAGAAAAGATGACTAAATCCTAGAGCTTGTCGATTTGATCATCAATTAGAGGCATGTGATACTCATTCTTTACAATCACACATTAAGTTGCCTGTAGTCGATTCACATCCGCATATAGAATAATCTTTCTTCTTCACAAACAAAATAGGATCACCCTTATGTGAAATACTAGACCAAATAAAACCCTTATCTAAAAAGGCCTGAAGTTGAGTGTTGAGATCCCTCATCTCAGCAGGTGCCATACGATAGGGAGCAATAGAAATAGGCCTGGTGCCTAGCTCAAACTCAATGTCAAAATAAATATCTCACTCATCTGGTAGGCCAGGAAGGCCAGTCAAAAATACATCAAGATATTCGCTAACAATAGGTACGAACTCAAGGGTCGCAAAATCAACACTAGCATATCTAACATATTCAAGGTATGCCAAATAACAATGAGATACTAGGAAACTAGTCGAAATGCAAGATACGATCCACGTCAGTACGTGACTAACCAAACCCTACCACATGACAAAGGATGCACCATACACAGAAGGTCATTGTCTTGGCATAACAATCCATGACCTCTCTGTGAGGGGACAACGAGTCAATGCCAAGTATAACATTAAAATAATCATATCCAATAATATCAAACCAATCTAAGTCTCAGCGTCCCCAATAATGACAGAACATGATCTTGACATATAATCCACCGCTAAACAATCACCTACTAGGTGGAGACAAATAACAGAACAGTCAAATGCTCACTAAACAAACTCAAACACAAAGCATAATAAGATTACACGTAGGATAATGTAGAGACTAGATCAAACAAAATTGAAGCTAGATGATAACAGATAGATATTTCACAATATTTTAGGCCTCTACCTTAGGTATACCTAGAATAGCATAGAAATGTCAGCAACAACCACTATGACTATCATCATGACCACTTCCCCTACCACACTGAGGAGCACCATAACCTAGAGCACAACTACCCTTATCCTGAGATAGCACGACTCTAACAGGCTAAGCTAGAATGAGAGATGGTATAGTAGAAGGTTGGGATTAAGTCTTAAAAGTACCTTCCTGGGGAGAATCTCTAGCCAAGTGGCCCATAACACCATAAGAATAACGTAGGACCACTTTCTTTCCTATATAAAAGAAACCTGAAAACCAGAATGGACGCCAAGGACTGATGAAACTGAGGCTATATTCCACTGTTGATGGCCCAAATAATGACCATTATAACCTTGAGATACACTACCATAAGCCTCTAAGGAGGCCTGCACATGATGACTAAATTTTTCCTAATGATGATTATAAGGTGGGACCTACCACATTAACCAGATCCTTAACTACCATGCTTTTATCCACTAAAGTGACCAAGACAATAGGGCCTCTTATTCTCTCTAAATCAACCACTATGATTAAGGCCCTTGATAGTATAATCCAACTATAGAATAGTCATAAAATACAACCTGGTAGCAACTAGAACCTTGGCAAACTAGAAAAGATCTAGATCCAACCCATGAAAGAATCGGTAGACTCTTTCTACCTCAGTAGAGATACAGCTAGAACTATAGAAGGCAATCTGTGAAACTCTACCTCATACTGAACAACCGATATAAAACCCTTCTCAATTTTCAACAACTCCTCCCTCCTATGGTCTTGCTCAGTATGAGAAATTTACCTCTCTAGAAATATATCATAAATAATGTCTAACTAATAGGAGTGGTGTCAACTAACCTGGGAATATTAAAACCTCCACCATTCCTTAGCGAGACCTCCTATCTAATAAACTTTAAAGTCATCACCATAAGACTAAACCAAACTGAGGTTATGTATTCCCTCCTAACGTCTATCAATGAACTTTCTCTTGTCCTTAAATAAAAAACCAAAAAACCTCGAGAGAATCAATCTTAAAGGTCTTCCCAATGCCTTCTAATAAGAGTCATACAGAGGAGAGTGTGAAGGAATAGGTTAAAAATAGATAGATTGGGAATTATTGGCGCTGAAGAAGGATAAACTGGTATTGGAGGCACCAAAACTGAATATGCTGAGATAGAAAGTGGAACACCAAAACCATAAGCACTAGTTATCTTAGGCATCCTCAAACCATGAATACTAGGTTCGATGGAATACTTAGGATGAAGAAACCTGGGGCTATAGTTTTAACCATACCTGTCAGTTGGCCTGACATACCAAACAACTATATCAAAAACCCTTTCATCTCCTAGGTCAAGGTCGGAACTGATGTAGATGTAGAAGAGAATGAAAAAGATGAATGTACCTCCGGTGGTTGATGAATAGGTAAAGGATAAATCACAATCTTTGTGGCTCTGACTGGTGAAACATCTCTAGATTAAGTGTTTACACTAGCATATACTCAACCTCAGCCCTTAAAGGCTTGACCCTTAGCTAGAGCGCTAACTGGTGGCACAATAAGTGCATCATCTCCTACTTCTACCAAAGATCCTGTATGTTCTATCTGTGCAAAAGTGCACAAAATATAAGTGATATTTTTAAAAAAACCAAAGTGAAAAGAGAATGAATTCCTATAAATGTCCCTATAGCCTCTCAAAGGTAATATAAGGATGTGTTTGTACCTGATATGCAAGACAATACTAGACACTAAACCATGTACCAAGGATATCAACGAATCAAGAGTTGCGATTCAAATTTTCATAACCTAATTTCTCAAGTCATACGGGCACCTATATCCCATCATAGTAGAACCACCCAACAAGCACCATAACGTATAAAAAATAACTAAAATTGGAAGAAACACATAGAATAAGAGAAAGGGATAAGTGAAAGTCTAAATCAATCACATAATAAAACCCCAAAATCTTATATCCAGTACAAAATCACTAAATGGAAGTATAATTTTTTAAATGGAAATACAAAAGTCTATCTTAGAACCAAATAATAGAAGTAGATAATATGAAGGGTAGAAGAGCAGCTACAGAATCCTGGAATGATCATGTACTTCAGTAATCGAAATAATGGTTGGAATAAGGAATCAATACGGACCACTCGTACCTGGGTCTGCACAAAAAAGATTAAAAAGTTTAGTATGAGTAGAAAAACCATAGGCACCCAATAGACGTCATAGGCTAACCGAGAATATATAACTAATAAAAGTATTAAAGAAACAAATAAGGAATGCAAGTCACAAAGGTTAAAAAATAAATGATGTAGAGAAGTTATCCAACAGGATATGACAGCTATATATCCTAAATAACTAGCCATTAACAAGAGAGGTTCAAGTATAACAACGAGAGAACATACCTTAATTCAAGCTCAACTATCAAAGAAAATAGCTAAACATTAGAGATAGTAGTATATTGATAACCTCAAAATAATGAAAAAAGGGACAACGC
>JBDJHY010239748.1:0-13594 GCA_039654485.1 Withania somnifera
TATTATGTGATTAGCGTGCGATATATGTGTACTTGTTACTTGATTCATAGTTGAGTAGCTAGCTTCCCTTGTTGTGCTATTTTCTTATGTGACCCCCTTTATTGTATTCCATTATTTACTGCTTTTATTATTGTTATGTGCTAGTGGGCCCTCAAAGCCTACTGGGTGGGTACGGGTTGCTTCGGTAGCTTGTACTTATACTACACTTGCACATGTGCAGATTCGAGTACAGGTACCGGACTATGATTAAAATTAGATGTTCGTGTAGATCACATTCTATTTCAGAGATTCACGGTGAGCTTGGCATTCGTCTTTACCTGCTTCTCTTTGGCATTAACATATATATTTGATCTCTCTGTACTTTCAAAGATACAGGTGTATTAACCATTTTGATTTCTTGTTCTGTACTTAATGGTTCATATGACACTGATACTGGGTTTTGGAAATATTATTTCAACTCTATTACTTCCTCTTTATTCACTTATACACTGTTATTTTAAAACTGTGCTTTCCGTATTTGATATAGTAGTCCTCCAATTTGTCTACGCAATACGAGGTTGGTTCTCCTATTGGTGGGATAGTAGGTGCCATCATGATTCGAGAAATCAGGTTGTGACATCATTAAAGAGTGAAATGTGTTGGGATATCAAATATCATTACCTTTTCCACGCCGTAATCACACGTGATCTGTGGTCTTTCACATTACTTATCATTACCTTCCACTTGGTCATAACATTTTATATGCTTCACAAACATGCTTCTCAATCAATATTCAAATGTAAGTAAATAATTGTCATCTCATACGCATATCATATTGGAAACATTATTATCCAATGCACTAAAAATCCCACTCAATGGCTCTATAACAAGAGGAACTCAGTAAAGTTTATATTATCCGCTCAAGCTTATACACTAAAATTTGGAACAAGTTATGGTATGTAAGTCAACAAGGCCCCTACACGGGTAATCAGTCAAATATGATATTACAACGACTCAACCAAAGCCTCTCAAGGTCAAAACTCAAGTAAGGAACAAATTAAATATACACTATAAATATCATGGGCATCACAAGGCCACATAAATCCTTACTCGTTAGAGAATGTAAGGAAATCAATCAATTATCCATTTTTATACATTGGTTTTAACTCAGTATGCTTGACTCTAGTTCTTGGGTGAACATTAATCACTAAACAGCAAGAGAACTCTCAAATAATACTCATTGCTACCTATTACAATAAAACAACACATAACAAGGATTCTACACATATTTGTAATAAGGTCAAGTCTCCACTTGCCTTAAGAAAATAAAAAATAGTAATCAAACGGGTGCCTTGCATTTGCGTTCTGTCTCAAAATCCACAATATCTAGTAAAATAGTGAATTTACCAAGCTAAATTATGAATTACAATAATAATATTGAAATTCTTAACTTGGTCAAAAACTACTCCCAAAAAAAAAGCCAAAAACCCTTTTAAAAATTTGGAAGTTTTCATGAAATTCAAGTCACCCATAGTTTGAGGATTCTAATTATCAAGTTTAAATCACAATCTAGGTTCAATTTGATATCTTAAATACCAATTTATTTCATAAAAATCATGGGTTTGAACCCCCAAAAAGAGTCTTACGAAATATAAGAAATAAGGATGAACCCGTATTTAGAATCCCATGAATAATAGCAATTTTGATTAAAATATTACCAAGGGTATTGAGTTCATTGAAACTTATTTCTTTTAATCATCCCAAATGATAATATATCTTATAAGGTGTTTAAAAAAGGTTTTGAAGCACTAAAATGAGGCTAAATTCGTGCAAGGCTTGCATATAACCAAGGGAGTATATGAAAATCCCTAAATACCCTTTATTAAAAAGTTGTCTGGAAGCACAATTTTGCTAAGTATGGGAGCACGACTAGGGAATGATCATTTCATACTAGTTATGGTCTATACCTCCACTAGTATGGTATTGGTTCCTTGAAATTACCCATGGTTCGATTTGTGCCTCCAAGGTACGACAAGTAGCTCTCCTCATCCCAATTTTGTCTCTAAATTTGGTTTGGGCTTCGAAACTCATCTAGGACCCTATGAACACAAACCATATTTGAATTTTGAATGTAAAAAACATTAAGGACACATTTGAAAAATCAAAATGATTATCTTAGGTCTCCATGATCTAATATACTTCATTATTGGTAAAAAAAAAAATTCTTTAAAGTATCAAACTGTACTCGAAACTCATGGAACATTATCAAAACCTTCTTCTTGACCAATTTTGACCTCCCGGATCCAAAAAAATCAATGAAACATGAATACAAGTGAAAATTTATCAAATATTGACCAAAGTCAAACTTAGGCCTTAAAACTCAATGTTATCCCACCGAATGAGTTATAGTCAATATGAAAAGTCTAGAGTTGAAATCGATGGAAATACTATACCTATTTTTGCATTTTAGATCTAATGCAACTAATGAAATTCCATCTTAACCTTGGAACTTAAAATGAGGCCCCATATGTCAAATATTTTAACATAAAAACCTCTAGTCCCTTAGGAATTCCTAATTTTCACAACACTTTAGCTCCAATTCCCAACCAAAACAAATAAAATAACCAAATATGACTCGGGGAACCTATCGGGAAGGATAAACGAGTAATTTTATGGAAAGTGAAAAAATGACCTTTAGGGTCATTACATCATCCACCACTAAAAATCATGTTTTTCCCTGAACATAAAGAGATAAAAAAAATACCTAAAGCCTTAAAAAGTCGTGGATCATGTATATCTAACTCAATATCCTATGTATCCTATGAAATCAGGCGATCTTTCTACTAGACCTTACTAAAACTATCTCATTGGTTCTCAATTTCCTTAACTTGTTGTATAGGATAGTCATAAGCTCCTCCTTATAGGTCAATTTCGGATCCAACATCACAGACTTATAATGAATAACATGAGAATCATCAAATATATACTACCAAAGAATGGAAACATAGAAGGTAGGATTGTGCCAACTAGTTATATGACAAAACCAACTCATAAGACACCTCCCCAACACGTCTCAAAATCTCAAACGGGAAAATGAATGAAGGACTAAGCTTGTACTTTTTCCCGAATATCATAACACCCTTCATGGGTGACACTTTGATCATAATAGTGGTTGTTATAAGAAAACTCTTCTAATGGTAAATTCTTATGCAAATGATCCCCAAAATAGATTACACAAGCACATAGAATGTCCTCCAGGACATTAATAGTCCACTGAGACTGGCCATCGGTCTGTGGGTGAAAGGATGTTCTCATATCTAGATGAGTTCCCAAGATATGTTGTAACACTCTCAAAAAATTCTAAGTGAACAAGGATCCTCAATCCAAAATGATAGAAACATGGGTATGGTGTAACCGTATGATTTGATTGAGGTAAATCTTTGCCAATTTCTTAACCATACAACCAACCATGATTGAAATGAAATGGGAAGATTTAGTCTATCAATCTACAATAGCCCAAATAGAATCATATCCACCCAGGGCTTTAGACAATCCCCCAAAAAGATCTATGGTAATCTTCTCCCACTCCCACGAAGGAATGAGTATATTTTGAGACACTCCTGTCTGGCCTCTGATACTCAAAATTAATTTTCTGACATTTTAAGTACCTAGACACAAACTTAGCTATATTTCTCTTCATGACACACCGCCAATAGTGCTGACTCAAATCATAATACGTCTTTACTGCTCTTGTTTGGATGGAATACCTAAAACTATGTGCCTCTCGCATAATCAAGAAAGTCAAATAACCAACCTTGGGTACACATATCCAGCTACCAATCCTCAAAACACATTACGGTTCAAAAAAGGCTCCTTTGCCTCTCCCCTAAACACTTTATCTTTGATGATGCATAATGTTTCATCCTTGAACTACTTTTATTTAATTTTCTCCATGAAGGAAGAACGAGACTCAATAAAAGAAAGGATCCCATCATTATTTGAAATATGTAACCGAACCAAACTATTTTCCAAACTCTGAATCTCTCAGTCTAAGGGTCGTATCCTTGCGGAATCGAAGCAAGAGTAGCCATACTAGCTGATTTTATACTCAAAGCATCAGCTACAACATAATCCTTTCCTCGGGTGGTAAAGAATAGTCATATCATAATCGTTTATCAACTCAATCCATCAATGCTACCTCAAGTTCATATCTCTCTAATGTGCTGAAGACATCGGTGATCAACGAACACCACACAATGAACCCCGTACAAGTAGTGAAACCAAAAATTCAACACGAGTAGCACGACTACCAACTCAAGATTATGTATAGGGTAGTTATTCTCATGGGTCATCAACTACCTCAAAGAATAAGCGGTATAGACGAATATTTTTTTTTAATGTAAGGTAATATTTTAATTTGTATTTTTTTTTTTCATTTGATTAATAGACCATCCTCTCCTTTTTTTCTTTCAACCTCCTGTTGTTGAAATCCATGTATGGTAATAGACAGTAAAAACTCCACATATTTGATCTTTTAAACCAGTTTCAAGCTATCATGACAATTCACCAATATTAGGGTAAACAATCTCCATTGATTATGTTTACTATTTTTCACCATTTGATTCTTTTACATAGGAAATGATATGCTTGAGTTGCTTAACTGCCTCTTATCTTGTTTCTCATGATGTGATACAAAACATCCACCATGCTGGGGGAGGGGGACCAATCATTTTTCTCTGTAGTAATCCAATATGTGGTTCCGCCTATTCCACCACTTCTTCGTTCATTTCCATTACTGATCATGAAACTCCATGAACATCTTAGGCATGTTAAGAAAGGGAAGGTAGAAGCATTGAATGGAAAAGATAGGCAGCTCAATAGAGTAGGAATGGGAAATCATCAAGGATGTCTTCTTTGTTCCACCTTTACCCTTTTCCAAAAACAGAACACCCAAATCAACTAGAGATGAATCACAATAAACTATGATAGGATCACCCTCTATAGGCAAGTTCATAACTGGGGCTAAAGTCCATAAGGACTTATGCCTCTAAAAAATTTCCTCACACTTATCAAGCAACTAAAAACAATATTCTTTTAAGTCAATTGAGTCAATGAAGCTTTGATAGAGGAAAACCCCTAAATGAATATGTGATAGTACCCATCCAAGCAAACAAAGTTACAAATCTCTGTAGGGAAAGTAGGTCTAGTCTAAATAAGGTCAAAACACCTTATTTGTCAACTCCATGAATGATGTGGTGGGTTAGTCAACCCAAAAGACATCACCAAAAACTCGTAGTGACCATAACAGGTCTTGAAGGATATCTTAGGGACATCTAAAACCCTAATACACAACTGATAGTAGACAGGTCTCAAGTCTAACTTAGAAAACACCAATGAACCCTAAAGATAATCAAATAAATCATCAATCATAGGAAAAAGGTACTTATTCTTGATAGTAACCCTATTTAGCTGCTTATAATCGATGCATATGCTTATCGACCCATCGTACTTCTTCATGAATAAAATAAAAATGGTCTTAGTTTCAGTCTCCAAGTCAATAGAAAAATCGATGTCCTTGTCAGGGGGAATACCTGGCAGATCTATAGGGAAGACATTAGGAAAATCATACACTACTGGTATATAATCCAACAGAGTCTCGAATAAGGGCCAAGTAATAGAGACAACATTTATCAGTCATCCTCTAGGAATGTAGAAAGGAAATTACTCAACTAGGATAAGAACCCCTAGAACCCTTCCACTCAATCTTTGGAATACCAAGTAAGTCTAGAGTAACTATCTTGGAATAACAATCCAATAATGCATGATGATGAAGAAGCCAATCCATACCCAGAATAACATCTAAATCTACCATTTCAAGGATGATAATTATACCAAAGTGTCATACCCTACCATACAAACAACATAGGATCGGTACACCAGGTGCATTACTAAAGAATCTCATACAGGTGTAGTAATATGCAAGGAACTAGTAGAGAATCCCTTATCATATCAAATCCAGTAGCAAAATAAATAGGCACATATGAATATATAAAACCTAGATTAAATAATATTGAAGAAGGTCGATGGCATACTAGAGAAATACCTGTAATCAAATACATAAAAACCATAGCTCGATGGCATAGGTTGCTATGATGAACTCGAGGAACCCAAAAAAAAAGATGACCTAGCTATATAAATACATGAACTGCTATAACCATCACATCATAAAACTAAAACCATTCCAATTTTCTTTGCAGCACACTCATTAGATGGATAGGTCAAATACTCCTTATAAAAGTACTGCAAGTATCCATACCACTTCATAATATGCCAAGTACTCCAGTTATGATATATCAAAATACAATGTCAAAGGTTATCATACACATTACTCGATCTCTCCCTTTGTTAGACCATGCCCGATTTTCAAACTACTTCTAATGTAGGGTATGCCACATATGTGTTCATTCAACTTGGTCACAAAGTCCTTTAACACTTTCTTTCTATCATTACATATAAATGTCCTTGGAGTGCATCATAGTATAATGGTCTTGCTTAATTATTCAGTAAATCACAAAATAGTCTTAGTCTAGATATATATCCTTTACGTAAGTCCTCTTCTTCTTCTTTAATACCAAGTTGCACATCAAAATTGATAATGAAAGTCCAACTGGAAGTAGAATATCCAAGAGCGAATAGTGACATCTAAACGGACAAACAATGCACGATAAGAGAGAAAGAATGAAGGGAATTTTTTTTAAACATCTTATAGACTCTTGAAGATAAGTGTAGACATCTCCACACCAATCTAAGAGACTATACTAAACCTTGGATTGTACACATTTGAGACCTATTGAACCGAAGGCTTTAATCTGAATTATCACAACCCAAATTTTCAAGTTGTGACAGAAAATACCTTAACCTACCTAGAAAACTAATTCTAAATAATTTTATAAGGATATATGCAGAAAGTAACGAATTAGTGAGAAAAAAATAAGGTATAATATAAAAATCTATCTTTCAAACCATCCAGAAGCTGGTGTCACAATCTACAAGCCTCTATAAGAAGTACATACCTGAAAAATAAATACATAAGTCTCAAATGTCTAAGATCCTCATGTAGAATCATATAAATAAATAAGAGTTTGGGCATCTTCTAGATGACAAACAACTACCTCAACTCTACAAACTCTCAAACCTCAGAGTTGATTGGATGAAAGGTGATCAAACCACACCCGAACTCTGCACCTACAAAAGTGTACAACATCAATAAAGTGAGTACCAAATAATCAACGGGTACGCATCAAGTATACCTGGCCTCAAACTAGAACAAAACAACGAAGAACCATCAACTACTCCGATCATCCCAACCACAATCCTCAAGACTTCGAGCTACAATCAGTACAACACCAATAATTTATAAGGAATAATAAATGACAAATATAGGGAGTAGGGGTGATAAAGAATAAACATTAAAAACCAAACTCATAATGCAATAGTAAAAAAAACATGTCTGCAACAAATGAACCCAAGTCCACATTGGGAAAATATCAACAAGTCATGGCCAACCATGTCAGTGGTGTATCAATAATCAAACAAAACCATTCAAGTCATAACCACAATAATAATTATTGAGGCATTACAACCAACTTAACACATGTATTAGAAACCAATTAAAATCAAATAAACTCATACAAAGTATAATAGCACATTTTTAGCCCATTTAAAGGCAATCCTCCCTCCCCAAGTACATTTCACAACTCATAGGTAAACCACACTCATAGTATTATGACTTCATAGGAGGAGTTTGTAACGCCTTGTAGATCCCATTTCATAAGTCTGATTGTGGCAGGGAGGGTACATCCGATGAAATAGAGAGATGGACTCATAAGATAGGTTTTAAATTATTCATAGCAAAATAAAAACTAGTATAATCCAAAATTATCGATTCACCCAATCATCATCAATAAAGGCATTCCCTTTCACTTTTCATCACTTTCAAGGGCTTTCCTTCTCAATCATAGAAATATATACAAGTTTATATTATAATAAACACTCAAAACACTGTATGCACTTGCCACTATCCAAGTGTTGTGAGGACCTATGGGACTAGCTAAGAAATCTATACCTGTCACCTCAGATACTGCTAGTAAGATTAGGTAATTTAGTTGCACTGGATAAAATTGGAAATTAGCTAAATCTGTCACCTCAGAAATGGCTGAAAAAGGAAGGCCCATGGGAGCTAGAATGGACATGAACTACCTATCACCTTAGGCTCCACAACAAAGATCAGGTAGTAGTCACATCAAATACAACTAAAAATACTTTCCTATATTCTTTCACATTAGAATCCTCTAGAAAGAATAGGAAATACCTTTACCTCAATCCTTGGTTAGAATGATCTGGTGCCATGCACATCATCAAAATCTCAAAAATCCCATATTCAAGTGTCAAAATCCAACAAAAATAGGATTATTCAAATCAAAAAGTAATATGGCACCACAATTATGAATATGTCAACAGGCTCTTACACGGGCATACTATTAATCACAATATCAAATTAGGGAAATGAAGCGCATACATGGTCATAATCATCTATAAAATATAACAACATAATAAATCAACCGAGAGTGAAAATATATTGGGGTATCAAATATCATTACCTTTGCATGACTAAATAACACCCCAACCATATCTTTCTTATTACTAACTCATTATTTTCCTCTCAGTCATTTACATTTCATATGATTTACAAACATGCCTCTCAATCAATAATCAAATGCAAGTAAATAATTGGCATCTCATATGCATATCATATCAATGACATTATTATCTAGTGCACAACAAAGGCCACTCAAGGACTCCATAACTAGAGAAATCCAGTAAAGTTTTGATAAGCTTCTAATGGAAGACCTAAATTAGTATCAAGTTATGGTAAGTAAGTCAACGAGACCCTACATAGGAAATTTATCAAATATGGTATCACAACGATTCAACCAAGGACTCTCATGGTCACAACATCAATTAAGGAAAAAATGGAATATATACTAGAATATCATGGGTATCAAAAGTTCATATTAATTCGTACTCATTGTAGAATGTAAATCAATCAAACAAATAACTATTTTTATGCCTTGGTTTTACAGCACATGCTTGATTCTATGAACATTAGTCACCAAACCACACGGGCAATCCTAAATAATCTTCATCCCCATTACAATAATAAACATTCAATAAGGATTTTACATAGCTTTTTAATAGGGTCAAGCTTCCACTTGCCTTAAGAAAAGGAGGAAATAATCAAGCAGGTGCCTTGCCTTTATGTTTTGTATACATATCCATAATATCTAGTGAAGTACTGAATTTCCCATGAGAAGTGAATCAAAATACTCATATGGAAAGCATAAAATTAGTTATAAAACTACTCCCAAAAAGCAAGCCAAAAAGCCTTTTAAAAATTGCAAAGTTTTTATGAAATTAAAGTCATCCATAGTTTGTGGATTCTAATTATAAAGTTCAAATCACAATCCAGGTTTAGTTTTATAGATCATATATACATTTCTTCAAAAAAATTATGGGTTCTCAACCTTTAAAATATTCTTGAAGACTCTAAGAACTAAGGATGAAACACTATTTAGCATCACTAAATAATAGGCATTTTGAGTAAATCGTACCAAAGGTCTTGAATTCTTTAAAAATTGTTTCTTCGAATCTTCCCAAATGATAAAATATATTATATGGGGTTTAATAAGGGTTTTTAAGCATGAAAAATGAGGATAACCTTATGCATGACTTGCATATAAACAAGGGAGTATCTGAAAACCCCTAGCTACCCTTTATTAAAAAGTTGTTTGGAAGCCAAAATTTGGATAAGTATGGGAGAATGACTAGGGGAATAGACCGTTCTTCTTATTTATGTTGCATATATCATCTTTCCTTGTCGTGGTTCCTATGGTACAACCGGTGCCTCTAAGGTATGGTACGTACCTCTCCTCGTCCCGATTTTGGCACTAACTTTTATTTTGGCTTCTGAAACTCATCCGGGTCCTATGAACAAAAATCATACATGTATTTTGAGTTTAAAAAATATTATGGGCATATTTAAAATATTAAAATAAGAATTCAAGGTCTTCATGGCCCGATATACCCCATTATCGATAAAATATAGATTTTTCTCTAAAGTACCAAACCATACTAGGAACTCATGGAACATTATCCAAGCATTCTACTTAACCTATATTTCCCTCCTGAATACAATGGAATTGACAAAATCTGAATCCAAGCATTAATCATCAAATGTTTACCAAAATCAGACTTTGGCCTTAAAATTCAATATTATCCTGTCAAATGAGTTATAGTCAACATGAAAAGTCTATAACAGAGAACGATGGTCATACTAGACCTATTTTTGATATTACATAGATAATGCAACTGCCAAAATTTATTTTCGAGACAGATAACTCAAAATGAGTCCCAAAACTCAAATATCTCAATATAAAGACTCTAGTCACTAAGGAATTCCTAAAATTCCTAATTTTTCAGATTCAATTCCCAACCATACCAATAAACTAAGAAATATGACCCAGAGAAAATCTCAATAAGGATAAAAGGGTAATTTTATCTAAAGCTCCAAAAAAATGACCTTCAGAGTCATTATATTTTTGGATTTGATATGATGGGTGATTCTCTACCTATTCCCTTACATGTTTGTACACCCCTAGATAATTCGTTAGTGGTGGATTGAGTGTACCAATCATGTATTGTTACAATTGCAAGGTATTATACTTGTGTAGACATGATTAATTTAGATATGGTAGATTTTGATGTTATTATGGGTATGGATTGGATTTCTCCTCATTATGAAGTTTTCAATTATTATGACAAGACTCTTTTTTAGATAGGTCTGGAGTTCTTAAGGATGAGTGGAAGTGTTCTTGGGGTTTATACCCTAGTAGAGTGATTTCCTTTCGTTATGCTCATTGATTGATTGAGGGAGGGTGTCTCTCATATTTAGCGTTCATTCATGATATTAGTGTTGATACTCCTTCCTTGGATTCTATTCCAATTTCCTAGGAGTTTTTCTTCCCTACTGATATTTCTGATGTTCCTCTTGATAGAGATATTTATTTTTGTATTAACTTAGAGTTGGGTACTAAGCCTAATTCTGGTCCTTTAAATCGTACGACTCTAGTTGAGTTGAAGGAATTAAAATAATAGCAGCAAGATTTCCTTTATAAGATTTTACTAGATAAAGTTTATCACCTTAGGGTACTCCTATTTTTTATGTACTGATAAAGAATGGGTCTATGTTATTGTGTATTGACCATATGTAGTTGAACAAGGTTACCATTAAGAATAAATATCAACTTTCTTGGATTGATGATTTGTTTGACCAGTTGTAGGGTGTCATAGTATTTCCTAAGATTTAATTGAGGTTTGGCTACAATCAATTGAATATTAGGACTTCAGATATCCCTAAGACAACTTTTAGGACCCGTTATGGTCATTATGAGTTCTTAATTATCTCATTTTAGTTCACTAATGCCTTAGATTTATTCATGGAGTTGATAAATGGAGTCCTTCTTCCTTATCTTGATTCTTTTGTGATTATCTTCATTGATGAAATTTTGTTGTATTAGAGAAGTGATGAAGATCATGTAAAATATGTGAGGATTGTGCTTTAGAGGTTGATAGAGAAAAAATTATATGTGAAATTTTTGAAATATAAGTTTTGGCTTATTTACATGACATTGTTAGGACATGTAGTGTGCAAAAGGTATTATGGTTGATCTGGTCAAGATTAAGTAAGTTAGGGGTTGGACGAGGCTTGATTTTCCTACTGAGGTTCGCAGTTTTATTGTCTTATCTAGCTATTATTGGAGATATGTTTAGGGATTTTCTTTTATGTATACCCATTGACTCGGTTGACTCAAATAGATGTAATATTTTAATGTTCTGATGAGTGTGAGGAGAGATTCTAGATGTTTAATGTCATATTAACTTTAGATCCAATTTTGACCTTACCAGTTGAGGGTAAGCCATTCACCATGTATTGTGATGCTTTCAAAGTTAGTTTGGGTGGAGTTTTGATGTAGAAGGGGAAAATAATATATTATTCTTTGAGGAGGTTGAAGACTCTTGAGAAGAATTATCCTACCCATGACACAGAGTTGACAGATCTGGTGTATATATTAAAGTGATGGCATCACTAATTTCATGGAGTGCATTGTGAGATTTCATGGTTCATAGGAGCTTTTAGTATATTTTCAACCATAGGGATCTTAATTTGAGAAAGAGAAGATGGATTGAGTTTCTATAAAACTATGATATGACTATTTTTTATCGTCCGAATGAAGTCAATATAGTGGCAGATAAATTAATAATGAAATTAGCTAGCATAGGTAGTCTTGTTTCTATTTGAGCAGAGAAGATACTACTTGCTAAGGATGTTCAGAGTTTAGCTAACATCCTAGTTCATTTGTAGATTTTAGATAATAGTTTCCTTCTTGCTTTTTTGGACGCATATTCTTCCTTAATGGAGAAAATTAAGGAAAACTAGTTTGAACATGAGAAGTTATTCCTTATTCTTGATATAGTCTTGTATGGTGGGGTAAAGAAAGCACCACTTGACCCATCAGGTGTTTTGAGGATTGGGGGTAGGATTTTTATGCCAAAGGTGGGAGAATTAACTAGATTAATCTTAAAGCAGACACATTGTTTGAGGTATTCCATCCATCTAAGGAAAGCTAAGATGTATCATGACTCGAACCAGCAATACTACTGATGTGGCACGAAGAAGGACATAGTGGAGTTCATGGAAAAATGTATAAATTTTCAAAGGGTTAAGTTTGAGGATTAGTGACCTGGTGTTCTTTATCAGAGGATGTACGTTACTACATAGAAGTGGGATCGTATTACTATGGATTTTGTAGTGGGGTTTCCTACCACCGTGGGTGGTTTTAATTCTATTTGGTTTATTTTCAGTCCATTGACTAAGTCTGCTTATTTCATTCCGATCAAAGTGGATTATAATGCTCAAATTTCTGTTGAGATATACCTTTATCAAATTATTCAGTTTTATAGTGTCCAGTATCAAACATTCCTATTGAGGTTCCTTGTTCACATTGCACTTTTGGAGGTCCCTACAACATGTTTTAGGTACTTAGTTGGATATATTAGTACAACATTTTATCCTAATACATATGACTATCCTAATACATATGACCAATCTAAGAAGATAATTTTGGTACTAGAGGATATTCTTCGAGCATGTGTTTATTGATTTTGGAGGCCGTTGGGATAAGCATTTGCCTTTGGCAAAGTTTTCCTATAATACCAGTTACCATTCTATAATTCATATGGCTTCATTCGAGGATTTATATTGTAGGGGTGTAGAGTTCCGATTGGATGGTTTGATGTTTTTTAGATGAGAGCCCTAGATATAGATTTGCTATGTGATTCTATGGAGCAGGTCCAGGTTATTTAGAGTAGGTTGTTTTCGGCCCAGAGTAGGAAAAAATATTACACTGTCATAAGGGTTCTAACGTTAGATTTTATGGAGGTTGACAATGCATTCCTTAAAGTATAATCCATGAAGGATGTGATGAGATTTTGTAAG
>JBDJHY010239749.1:0-10863 GCA_039654485.1 Withania somnifera
ATTCCATTCTCATCGGAGATTCAGGGTGAGCTTTGCATTCAGCTTTATCGTGCTTCTCTTCAGATTTATGTTTATTGTTCTCCATTGTATTTTAGAGACATCTTGATATTTTATTTATTTCAGTTGTTATCATTCTGTACTTAGAGGTTCGTTGGACATTGATACCAGATTTTGGGTGGTTATTTCTTCCTTTAATAATTCTGCAAATATATTATTTTTATTTTGACTTTTGATATCCTTCCATATTTAATATACTAGTCCTCTGCTTCGACTATGAACTACGGGGTTTGGTTCTCCTACTGGTGGTATAGTAGGTGCCATCATGATCCACGAAATTGGGTCGTGAAAATGATTCGAGAAATTAGGTCATGCAAGGGATCAATCCCATATGTTTATACATGTTTTGTATGCTTAGAAACCTTCAGTAGTGCCATAATAGGAAGCCTGACATGATTACAAACGTGACACACTCAAAAATAGTTGTGTAGAGAAAATTAGATGACACTAACCATGATAGGAGTCGTATGATGGGTAGATGTTATTTCAACCATGTCATATTTAGATGGTTGAGGCGTTTTCAACCATGACATGTTTACCAATATGGTTAAGCCAAAATTTTAGCAATCTTTCCCCATTTTTGCATGGTTATTTATGACATTTCATACCTCTTGAATCATTAATTCTATGTTGTTTTTGGATCGAAAATACATGCTATTTAAACCCCCCAAAACTTATTCCACTTCATTCTTTTATCAATTAAATAGAAGAAGGATTTTTTTTTTAAATTCTCTCATGAGGCAAGCTAGGGTTTCCGTTGAAGTTCATCTTGTAGCAGGAAATTCATCAACTTTCCTCCATAAAAAGGCCTCCAAATTAGGTATGTGAGCTAAGAACAAGGACTCCTTTCATATGTGTCTCTAAAACCATTCGCTCAGTAAGGTCTTGAAGATGTTGAAGTATGCTAGGGTTCTTATTTAATTCTATAAACTAAGATTTCCTGAGTTGATGATTTACTTGATATTTTGAGTTATAATTATGAAGTTTCCATATAAACTTCTAATGGTTTGAAGTCCTCATCAGATAGCATGTTGTTGAATTTGAAGTAAGAAATATAAAAAGTGTTTTGAAACAGTAGTTAATTAATGATTTCAAGGTTTACAATTAAGCATCGAAATGTCATAATTACTTGACTTTTTACATGATTTTGAATATGAACATTAAGTATGTCTAAATTGATATTTTTTGGCTAATTGAGCCTAATTGAAGAAACCATTTGAAGATATGAATTATATAATGATTTGAAGTATATTCTTGAAATTTGATATGAGAATTAAAGTGTTATAATTTAGTTATTTGACTTATGAGTTAGCATAGGTTTTAAAGATATGTGAATGTAGGAGTTAAATATTGTCTTTCAAAAGTTTGTTTTGAAACATGAGATGGTTATTGAACGTGTCAAGATTGATAACTTTTTACATGGTTTTAAAACCATTTATGAAGCATATTTAAATTGAACAAGTTTGTATAATTAAGTCCAATTGAAGAGAAGTATTTTTTGTTTATGATTAACTTAATAATCTAAGAGAAAGAATGTTAATAATGAATCATAATTGACTGTGTTTGCCAAAAATTTGCTAAATTGATAAATTGGCTAGTTAGTTCTATTGAGGTTTGTCCAATAGAATAGAGTATTGATGAGTAGTTTGGCTTGTGGTTTCATAGAGGTTTTCTACTAAGTCAAGAGTGTTAATTGAAGTTTATTTATGGGAGGAGCATTAGCACCGAGGGTGGGCATGAGGTCCCTACACCTATTAAACTGTGTAGCTAGCGTAGGTATTATTTTGGTACTGCTCAGTTGTACCTGGAGAGTCTTGGTAGATCCACTAGTAAAGAGTGTCTCATCCTGTGATGGGGTATGAGAGCCCCTACACAAAGGGTAATTTGTGGACTTTTTAGCTAAGGCTTGAAGATATGTCAGTTATAGAAACTCCCAACGAGAAGTAAAATTATATGTTTCGAAGAGAAGTAAAATTAAATGTTTCGAAGAGAAGTAAAACTGAATGTTTGGAAGAGAAGTAATATTTGAATGAAAGTGGTAATTTGTAGTGGTTTTCCATGAGGTTGAATTACACTAGTCCTGGGGAGGGGCATGGTGAGAAAACTTGACTATTTCGATCTAAAAAAAAAGTAACAATGTTTTTATCTTAGTCATCATCTTTTGTTAAAAACTATTGAAGATGAGCCATTTTAAATGAGTTTACTTTATTTCTTCAGATTTTAACTGTTTTCAATTCAAATTGATAAATTGCTTAATTGAGGTGAGTTTTGGAGGGAAATGTTTGAACTAATAATTGAGAGTTAGAGTTACAACTTTATTTAAAGATTCATAGTCTAAAGTATTTAATGAGCTTGTTTCATACTCATAAAAGTCAATGCCTTTGAACTGATACTATTTAAATTGCACATTATTGTTTTATTAAAGTTGAGCATATTATAATTTTTCATTCATTGCATATCCATAAGTTATTTATTAGCGAAGCCTGTTTCTCCTTCTCACACACATTCAATGTGCTGACCCAATACTTTTTATATTACTCTAATCCCCACGCAAAATCCTGCCATCATTATGGATGCTCGTGGTTGTTTGGATTCACGTTTCATAGAAGCTAAAAATAGTGGTGGGTCCTTATTGGTTTACAAATTGTATTTGGAATTTAATTTACTTTCTAGAGTTGAGACATTAGATTTGTCCTTTATTTCTTTATTTTGCGGCTAGCTAGGGATCTTGTCCTAGAAGTCCATTATTTAGCGTATATTGGCTTTAAGACAGATGTTGTGTTGGAGTTGAATACTAAGTTTACATTTATTGATTTTCTTATCTATTGACTGATGTGAGGTCCACTATTGCTTATTTATTTGATATTTCTTCTGCGAGGGTGAGTGATAGTATTGAACATTGAACTAAGGGTCCATCCAATTCTACTGAGGTAACTTAGTGGCTAAGGATGCCGGTCCCTCCAAGAGGGTAACTCTAGTCATGAAAAACTTTGTAACAAAGCTTTAGGATTAAGTGTCCTAGGATGTTTGAAATCCAGCATTAGGTAGAGTCACTTTTACGTGTGTGAACCGAGGCATACTTATAATTGAAAGGCTGCTAAGTGTTTAGGGAATTTTCCCTTTATTTATGTCAAACCTCATAATATGGACTTTAACTCTGAAAAATATTCTTAAAATCATGGTTTACCTATTTTGGATCACTCTGCCCAAAAGTGCTCCAGTTCGCAAAGTAGCCAGCCAGTCATGCCAGAAGCCAGGCTCAATCAGATCAGATCATTCAGACTTTGGTTTTCCTTGTAATTCATACCAAACCCCAATTCTTGTTTGGTGGTCAATGTGAATCGAAGGGAGTAGTACTAGCGAGACTAGTTTTGTGGTTAGTACTAGAGAGGTACTAGACATATTATATTATGGTAGAATGATATTAGAGCTAGAATAGTGGAGACAAAAGATTAGAAGTTAGAGTGTGACATAAATGTTGGGTAAGGTAGGTCGTCATATATTATGCAATTATTCGGGAGTAGTCGAATTGTATGTCTTTTTGTGTGGACCAAGGAGTAATAAGTTAGTGTAGATTGGATGGTAGGGAGAGGAGGAGGAATGGTTGATGGTTATGGAGACTTAGATTGTGCAGTGGTTAAGTATGGTTACATTTATTCATAGGCTTGAATATTTAGGATGGGTGATTGATGTTGGCTATGTTGTTGCTAATTCTCTCAGAGCTTGTGTTACCCAAGCTATGATGTAGTGGTTGTAAATTTGAGTAGTGATGAGAAGTTATATGATATTAGTGGTTAGTATTAAATGATAAGCTTAAACTCTAGACGTTTATTCTAGTGTGAGGTATTGCAGTGAGGGTGGATGAAGAATTTAATGTGTGATGTTAGTAAGATAGAAAGAGTGATAGCTTTAGAGGGATGGGGGGAAGTTAAGATGTTAGTTCAGAGAGGATTCATATAAATAATCTAAGTGTGAATAGTGGTAGTCCTTAAAAAGAGAACCATTTAGGTTGATAGTAAGTATTTAACCCTACAGAAGGTTAGTTATAGCCCGATATAGATAAGAATCCCCATACTTAGAATTTTCATCTTTTTTTCCTAAGGGGGAGACGATAAGATGAAACATCGTCTAATCTTTTGGTCTTGAAAGTAAGTAGTCCCAGTTTTGAGATATGATCTTATGATTACCCGTACATGACCATTCTATACTCTTTGTACTCAAGTCAGAGATGAAAGTTCATGCCATACCCTTATTCATACACCTCATTAAGGTTTATGTTCTTGTTTACTATCTAGAATGAGAAGCAATTGTTTAGACAACCAACAACCCCTCTCTTAATGCAAATATCCAATCTGCTTATGATATCATCTATAAAGTGTCTGGTATGATTCATAAATCCATTCCTTGTTATGTACAACTATTCGCTCTACTTCATGACTTCTGTTTATAGACCCTAGCTTGAGTGTCTAGAGTGTAGTAATGATATATCACTTTCCAGTAGTGGTGTTCAGTTCATACTCCATGTATAAATTCCAAAGATAGACCTTGATCTATAAATCTTATAGTTTATGCTTATATCCCACTTCCTCTCATTGGTCCTATTAATAAGCTGTTAGATGGTAGTGGAAAAATCCTAGTAGATGCAAAGATAAAAGACAATGTATTCTAAGTTAGTGATAGTTTTGGTAGGCCTTTATCACCTAAGGTGCTAAGTTTTATTGTATTAAGTGTGTAGATATATTGATTTCAATGATGTTAATAACATCCCTAGATGGTTCAATCTTAACTCCTGGGAAGCGATGAAAAGAGTACAATAACAGGCTTGAATGTGTGAATGCTTCAAGCATATGGTTAGTAACTCCTTGATTTGGATCTTAATGTTGATTGAAAATATGTATAAGAAGAAGCAGTGTTCTATTTTAGAATATCAAAACTTGTGTCTTAGATTAGCATGATCCTATTACTTGTAGTAAATCGTACCTCCAAATTAGTCTTGAATATGATAAGAGAAATTGGTTAGTCCCAGTAGTTTATATCTGTTAATACCCTCATGATGATCATAGGTTTTTATGGATAAGCATAGCATGTTAGAAAAGGAAGTGTAGTGAAAGATAAGTGTTAAGTTACAGATTTTTAGTTGTAGTGGTAAACCCATATTGGCCCTACCCTTCTTTTATACAATTCGTATGTATGTTTCATGTCATATAACTTTAGATTTGAATGATACTTATGTATAAGCCTATGTTCTCCTACTCTAATGATCCTAGATTAAATGGATGAGAAGTTTAGACGATGTTAGTAGCTTTTACCTAAAAGGTCCCTATGATCTTGTGCTTCAGCATGCCTAAGGTGATTGTTTTCCACACACAGTGTGTGCTCTATTGATGCACTCTCTTGTCGCTATATAAATTCTTTCATGATGATACAAATTAGTTGATAATTATGTCTATGAGTAGACCAAATATGATACATATAAATTCAATTTAGTTAAAGCAATTGTTCTCAACTTCATGTTAGTTTCACTTCATTCTGAGGTAATAGCCTCTCTATTTAGCACTTTTTTCTAGTTTATGATGTATGTAGCATATATCCTATAGCATTACATGATTTTGTTGAGTGTATTATGCATGACTTAATGAGATTTAATGTCATTTAAGATAGTAGTTGCATGAATCCCTGCATTATTTGATTAGATGGTAGCTGAGGTCAATTGTTATAAGATGCATGTTGAGTTATAGTGAAGTCCAGAGGTTGTTGCATGTTTTATTATTTGTTTACAACCTTTCATTCGTGTTGTATTTGCTTTCCTGAGCCTAAATCTTCATTCGAGTGAATGATCTCAAGGGGGAGATAATGTAACACCCCGAAATTTAACCTAAGATTTGAACCGTTGTATGTTCATGCTTAATTATGAGTCCTATGAATTTTCATTTGATCCTAGGTTATAAAAATCCTTACTAAAGTGAGGAATTAGTGTTTTGCAACAACTCTAAAAGTTATCTAGAGTTCAAATTGATTTTGCATATGACTTAGCTTGCACCTTGAGCCTTAATGTGAGTTTAAGTGGTTGTATCCATACTATAGATGTATAATTTTTGGGCTGAATATTTCTGAATCCCTCTTAATCTACTTTTCAATTAAACAAACCGTGCATTAAACTGACTTCGGAGTAGAAAATTATGACCTTTCTTTATGGTCTTGTAGTATATCAATGATTCCTTGCGCTGCTAGAATATGTTGGTGTTTTAGAGGGATGAAATGGTGTTGTTTTACGTTTACTAAGGCATAATAATTATTAAGGATCAATACCATATGTTTATATGTACTTTATATGCTTAGAAACCTAAAAAATGTTACAATAAAAAAGTTAGCACAATTGCAGACGTGACACACATAAAAAGAGTTGCGAAGAGAAGATTAGTTGAGGCTAACCGTGATAGGAGTCATGTCACAGTTATATGGTTGGGGTGATTTCAACCATGTCTTGGTTATATGATTAGGTGGTTACAACAGTGACAAGTTTACTAACACTGTAAGCCAAAATTGGTGCAATCTTTCCCAATTTTTGTAAGGTTATTTACCATATTTTCCACCTCTTAAATCATTAATTCAATGTAATTTTAGGCTTGAAAATACATGTTATTTAAAATACAAACACTTATTCAAATTTATTCTTTGATGAATTTAATTGAAGAAGTGGTTGTCTTTAAAATTCTCTTCAGAGGCAAGCTAGAGTTTTCATAGAAGTTCATATTGTAGAAGTAAATTCATCAAATTTCCTCCATAAAAAAGCTCCAAATCAGGAATGTGGGCTATGAAAAAGGACTCCTTTCACCCTTGTGTCCAGAAAACCTTTTCTAAGTAAGATTTTGAAGATGTAGAAGTATGTGAGGGTTCTTATTTAATTCTATGATCAAAGATTCCCTTAGTTGATGATTTACTTGATGTTTTGTGTAATAACTATGAAGTTTGCATATAAATTTGTAATTTGTTGAAGTCTTCACGAGTTAGCATGTTTTTGAAGTTGAAGTAAGAAATATGAGAAGAGTTTTGAAGCATGAGTTAATTAATGATTTCAAGGTCTACTCTTAAACTTGAATTAATCATTAATATGTCATAATTACTTGAATTTTTACATGATTTTAAATATGAAGATGGAGTGTATCTAAACTATGTTTTGCTAATTGAGCCTAATTGAAGAGAAGCTTTCAAGGTATTAATTAAGTAATGATTTGAAGTTTATTCCTGAAACTTAATATGATCGAATTGTCATAATTTAATTATTGTATTATAAGTTAGCATGATTTTAAAAGTTGAAGTAAAAGCATGAATTGATATTGTTTTTTATATGTTTGTTTTAAAAGTTGAGTTGATTATTTAAAGTGTCAAGCTTGATGATTTTTATATGGTTTCAAACGCATTTATGAAGCATGTTTTAAATTGATTTTTTTTAGCTATAAGACAAATTAAAGAGAAATATGGTTGTTTATGCTTAACTTAATAAGCTGAGAGAAAGAATGTTAATGAAGAGTCGTAATTGACCGACTTAGCCTAAAATTAGCTAAATTGATGTTTTGGGCTAGTTGGTTCCATTGAGGTTGTTCCATTAGTTTAAAGTGTTAATACATCCTTTGGCTCATGGTTCCATTGAGGTTTATTCACTAACCCAAGAGTGTTAATTGATACTTTTTATGGGAGGAATATTACCACTGAAGGTGGTCATGAAGTCTCAATACCTATTAACCTGCGTAGCCATCATAGGTTATTATTTTGTTATCGCTCAATTGTACCTAGAGCGTATTAGTATATCCACTAGGAAAGAGTGTCTCATCCTATAGGCCAAAGTATGAGAACCCCTACACACAACATAATATGTGGAATTTTTAGCCAAGGTCTTGAGGTATGTCAGTTATAGAAACCCTTGAAGAGAAGTAAAATGGATGTTTCAAAGAGAAGTAATAATTAAATGAAAGTGGTAGCTTGATTATTTAGTTTCATAAGGTTGAATTCCACTAGTATTAGGGAATGGGAATGGTGAGTTTAATTGATGGTTTTGAAGTAAAGTAAAGAAGAATGTTTTAACTAAGTCATCATCTTTTGTTAAAAAGTATTAAAGTTGAGCCATTTTAATTGAGTCTACTTTTATTCTTGAGATTTTAAAGCTAATTGTTTTCAATTTAAATTGTAAAATTGCTCAATTGAGCTGAGTTTTCGAAGTTAGTGATTTCGAACTGATTTATGAAAGTCAGAGTTAACACTTTATTTAAATATTATTGGTTTGAAGTATTTTATGAGCTTGTTTTACACCTTGTAAAACCGACAACTTTAAACGATATTATTTAAAATGCACATTATTGATTTATTGATTTTTGAGAATTGAAGTTGAGCATATTATAGTGTTCAGGCATTGCATATGGATGAGTTATTTATTGTTGTAGCATGTTTCACCAGCTAACACACTTAGTATATTTCATATGCTGACCCCATATTTTCTATATTACTATAACCCCCATGTAGATATTGCCAACCTTCCAGACGCTCGTGTTTGATTGGATTCACATTCTGTAGAAGCCAAAAGAGAGATAGGTCCTCATTGGTTTGAGAATTGGATATGGAATTTTATTAACTTTTTAAAGATGAGACATTAGATTTGTATTTTATTTTATTATTTTTGAGGGTAGCTAGGGATCTTATCCTAGCAGTCCAGTATTTAGCATATAGTGGATTATAGACATGTTGATTAGAGTTGAATATTGAGTTTTAGTTTATTGGTATACTAATCTATTGACTGATGTGAGGTCCACTGTTTCTTATTCATTTGATATTGCTAGGCCTGAATGGTAACAACATGCATTATAGAGTATACATCAGTACTTAGGATGTAACGGGCATATGGGAAGATAACATGACATGTTATATCAATATGCTTAACAATAATAGAAAAACCATGAACTCGACTATGTAATACATGAAAAACTCTGAATATGATTCTCAACATCGAGAAGCAATAAATAATGATATCATTTATTAGTAACATCAAATCTATACTATCCTGAGCTGACTAACCATTACCATGTTGAAATACTATATACTTATCACTACTATGCTTACACACTTCATACTAGATAGGTGGACGCATTTTAAATGTAAGTACTTTAAAGAGAAACTTGAAACCTCATTAGAATCAATGAACTCGTAAATATAATAAAACTGAAAATCCTTTAAATTATGAAAATGGTATGTCTGACTCTAAACTACAAACATCAATATGCAAAACTAAGAAAAATTAATTTTTAAAATATAGAACTTCACCGTTCAAAATGTAAGGTAAAAGTCATAAATCATTTGAAAACCTCATTATTTTAAATAAGATAAAATACACTTAGTTTTAAACATCTTTCGAATATTGACACTGCCGAAATATAGAAGGTTTTACAATTGACATGTAACTATGTGGGGAGACATGGAATTCAATTTGTAATCCCGACTGATTGGAGCAATATACCCTTCCACATGTACAACACCTCTCTTAACCTATTTGATCCAAATAAGAACATTTAAATTGGCTCTCATTGGGAAATAAAGTATAATCCTATGGTTGGCAACATATTCATCGGATGGGCACTTGTAACCCAATCCACTTAGTGCTAAACTACTCCCAAAACAAAACTTATGCTCATTTCATAAACTTGAACAACGAAAACATTTTATTTCACAACTGACAAAGTAAAACTCTCTTACACTCTTTGGGAAAAGAATGTCTTAGCCTCTTTGTGTAAATAACTCTCATAGCCTCATAGAAAAGGTTTTCGTATAGACACTAACATCATTACCTTATAAAACACAATCATATTCTTTCTCAACTTGTTATCTAGGTACTTAAAACATTCTTTAATAAGTTTTTACTAGAAACTTGCACTAAATAATTTTAAGGCTAAGATCTTAGTATACTCTTTTCTAGATTTGAAACATGTTCAATACTTCATAGAAATAGAGTAAAACTCATAACTTTATGACTCTTATTTACTAACATACATTAATATTGAAAAATTCTCAACTTATTTGCATATCCCCATGATGTTATCACAAATTCATCAATTTGACTCTTCAACTTAAAAGACATATAATGCCTATAATAATATGAAAAACTTTATCAAATATCATGTTTATATCACGACTCTACTAAGATGAATCTCTAACTTGAGCAAAAATGGAACCTCATACCTTCTAACTCATATGAATATGCAACTTCTTAACTTGAACTTATAAGGATATACATATTTATGAGATATTACAAAGAAATCATGTAAGGTTCTCAATAACCACAAGGATCATACTTGGAAGGACAATCTTAACATATATTATAAATTGAATAAACCATAGAACTTACTACTCCGAAATTATCAATTAAAGATGGATGGTTTGACACAAGGATGAAAGGAAACTCCTTTTTAAGTACCGCATATATTTTACAAAGCCTTAACATACCACAAAAGAGGATTTGAATAAGTTTCTTAATTCCCTTAAAGAGGCATCCTAGTTTCAGAGTTGAGGACATAATTCACTCTTGATTTCTTTCTTTTCTATTTATGAGTGAATGAACAAAAAATCTAATGAAATTCTCTAAGTGTGGATTTTAAATGTCCCTTATAGAGTTTAAAACAACATAGTTAATCCTTTAGATTTCCTAATGACCTTAGGAATAATAGACTAAAAGTTGGAAACTTGTTGCGATCCAAACGCCCATGCAAGTGTACGCGTTCGTACAAGTAATACAGTGGCTATTTTGAGCTGGATATCGTACCT
>JBDJHY010239770.1:0-10862 GCA_039654485.1 Withania somnifera
TTAAAACCCTAATAGGTTTTGACCTGGCTAGTAATTGCACAATTTTATTCATGAATTACCTTCTCTATATCATTTCTACTAGTCTAACTCTAGACATAGTTAATTAAGATCTAGCAATTTTCGTACATTAAATGCATAGTCATAAAATGAACATTCATGTGCTAAGAAGGTCTAAATTCATGTTATTCCTAATATAGCCTATTTATATGTCGCGTTAGTTTATTGACAGAATCCTTATATTCAGGCAACAAGACCTTTAAATGGTCCTATGTTGCATGTTATTTGGAATCCTGATCAACTTTATGTGGTTATTAGTGTGACGGTACCATATGCCACATATTGCAATTAAAACCCAGAAAATAAAGCATATTCTTGAGTAAAAATAGTGTGTTTTAAGTCATTTTATGAGTATTTACAGGGTTAAGTAAATATGAGGAAGTTTAGAGCAATAGTAAAGAAAAAAAGGAAAGTTTTGCAAGATTTTTGGATGTTTCGCTTGTCACCAGACGACTCGTCCAAGCTCATTACCCAAAAGAAAAGGCACTGGATAAGAAGGCAAAGTTAAATGGTGGATTGGGAGATTCACCCAACGATAGATAATTCGTCTGAAATCCATCGCCCAATAGATATAGCACTAGATAGGTCCAAAGGCTAGATGGCTTAAGAGACATTTCGTCTGCCACAAGATGGTTCACCCAAGGTCTTTCACCTAACTGGAACTTCACTGCATAGTGGAGGTGACGGATAGAAGACTAGATGGTTCGTCTATTACCAGACGATTTTGTCCAGGGTTCTTTCCAATGCTGAGCAATGATCGAATCTAATTTTCTGATATTGCAGTTCCACCCATGTTCTATAAATACTAGAATTAGGGTAGTTTCAAAAAGGGACTTTTATCATCATCATTAGAATCATTATTCTTATCAGAGATTCTTGACCTTAGGGTTTTGATACATATATTCTCTCAATAACGCAAGTGTGGAGTTTATTGATCATTATTCTACAATCAATTGAAAACTTCTTTCTATGCTATGACATTCACTAATTTATTGTTTTATTATTGTATGCTAATATCAATGAGTGGCTAAACCCCAAACTCTACGGTGGTGGGGTCCATGGGTGAAACTTCATTAAGGTTGTCACTCACATATAGTTGTTACATCTACTTAGCATATGAACATAATCTTTATGTAATAAACAAATTTTTGTAGTTGCAAACACTAAAACACGCCTAGGTTTAACTAGAACTAAACTTGTTGCTAAAATTGGTAGTTGAGATTATACTAAGAAAATTTGGGGCGTTAGCCCTCGTCTAATGGTTGTTGGTATAGAAGGAGTAATCGTCTTGAGTTTTCATGATAAGGACAATGCACTCTTTCATAGACCTAACACGGTGTAAAAAAGATTTATCTAGAATTAAGATTGAAAACACTTAGATGAAAAGTGATGGCTTTATACGTAAATCTATATTTAGGAAAGATTGTGCAACTGTACAAGATTATAATCCAAATGTTCGTTGAACCTTGGTGAACATAAACCTAGATTAACAAAACAATTGAATTATTCTATAAATCACAAGAAATAGAAATGAATACTTTCATGTACATAATCCCCTTTTTACTTTATGGTTATTTCTAGAAAGAAACACTGATTGACTAACTACTGCCACTGGGCACACATCTGATACCATATTCCTAGTGGTATCGACCCTAACCTAGTTGTTTTTTATATTTGAACAATGATCACTGATACTTTCATGGGATATGTAACTTGAGCATTCTTAAATTTTGGCACCACTATCGAGGAATACGGCTATTGATAAAGTCAAGTATACTATCTATCAGTTAGTTTTATTTTCTAATTTTCACTTTTTCATGTTGTTTTTGTCTGCTGAAGGCAGTAGGTAGTGCATGCCAAGTACTCGTAGTTTAGGAGTACCTCTATTTCTATTTAATCTAGAAATATCTTGAGCATTCTCAAGAATGAATAGGCCATATAATGCAGCTCTACCTGATCTTGAGACCCTCCCTATTGATGCACAATGAAAAGGAAATCATACACATGCACCTAATAGACCTCAACCTGTAAGGATCAATAAGGTGTATGTGGAAGATGATGAGACAAACCTCAATGGGGTCGGTGATAATGGGGAAATCATTTTACGTCCATTGGTACCAGGAAGAAAATTCAACACCACCAGCACCATGATACAACTATTGACCATGAAGGGTCTATTCCACAAGGTTGCTGATAAGGACCCAAAGCTACACTTGAAGTGTTTCACATCCATCTACAAGTCTTATAACTTGGTCGGAGTGAGACAAAATGCTATCATACTGAGGCTTTTTCCACTATCACTAGGTGGAGAAGCTACAATTTGGCTTAATAATCTACCTCCTGATCCATAGAAAATTAGGGGATGAGATACTGGTGTTGAGGGACGAGATAACCAACTTTAGGTAGAAGCTTGACGAAGCCATACATGAGGTTTGGTAACGGTGTAATATAAAGATTAACAATGTCCTACACATGGAATAGGAGAAAACTATTTTAAGGTGATGGTTTATCATGCTCTGAATGCTCCTTCAAAGTTTGCTGTGGACGAAATTAATGCAGGGTCCTATAGGTGCATGCTTATGTTCAGGTGTCTAAAGAGTTGGACACGGTAATGAGAAATACTAGAGGATGGCACAATAGAGAGTCTGAACTATCTGTTGGTTTCTATAATGATGGTATGTCGGTGGAATAATACCGAAGAGAGAAAAAAAGAGACCATGATATGGCCCACTTAAAGACACAACTTGATCTGATGTCTAAATAATTTCTCGGTAGTGGGGACGGGAAAGTCAAAGTTTTTGCTTCATATGAAAAAGGACCATACATCGGGAATGATTCTAACTCATATGAGGAGGCCAAGTACCTCCAGAACTAGGGGATTCCCTATTAAGGTCGGAATTGCAACGAGACTATTTCAATGACAAAAGAGACTATTAGGATAGAGATTCGAGTGGTTGGAGAAATAAAGAGGTGTTTAATAAGAACAAAATCAAATTATATATGCCTTCGGGAAAAAAAGAGATGGAGGCAAGCACCTCTAGAATAGAAAAATTGTTGGGAATAGTGCTAACTAAAGTAGATTCATATGACGAGATCTTACAATTGATCATTATGAAGGTTTCACATATCTATCAGATGGTTGACTATCATTAGGCCTCTATCAAGCACTTAGAGTTTCAAATAAGGCAGCTATCGGCATTATTAAAGTAGCAAAAGGTTAGAACACTGCTGTGTGAAACTGTGCATATCTGTTACAAGGATAAAATATAAGGACACTGAGAAAACTATCATGTCATGACGTTATATCAGGCGCTATTGGGAGGAAACCCAAATTTCTATCTATTGTTATCTTTATTCCTTTTTATTTTTAGTTAATCCTTGATTTTCTATTTATTGTTTTAGGATTAGTCTTCGAGTGCTAGAATGCTAATTATGTTAGTGCATGGGGTAATGGGGTTAACAGATAGATTAACCAACTAGATAAAAGGCTAGGCAAATTGTCTAATCCAGGATGCAATCCCTAGTCTAACCATCTCACTGGGACGCCACTAGATAGATGGGCCATAGAAGGAAGGCCCAGACAAACTGCCGAATCCATCATCCCAGGTTTATTTTATGGAAAATTAGGTCGGACCTCTTATTAAAGGATCTGACCTGACCCACGATTTAGGGTATAAATCCATGATCAAGTTGTCCCATTTCCATTTCAACCACTTCGTATTCCTCTTTCAAACACACAAATCCCTTCCATACTAACACCCTCTTCTACCCATATACTCTAATCATAAATCCTAGTGTTAAAGACCCATAAGTTTTGCACCTTGTTCATCATCCCCTATTAGGATTAAAAAAACTTGTAATCTAGGATTGTTTTTTGGCATTGATTTGTGGAACTTGAACTGGCATGATAATATTTTAATTGTTGTTACTAAAAATTTGATTGTTTATTCATGAACTTAAGTCGATATGTGAATTCTACGTAACCTAATGTTTGTACTTTTTATTGTAATTTCATGAACTTTGGGGTTATTGTTAAATTATAGTGTGGGGTGAGTCTGGGTTAGATAAAGTTGAAAATAAAGTGGAATTTTTCTTTGAAATAGTGTTGAACTGGTAAGGAGTGAAAAGTGTTGGTGAAAACTGACATCGTACAGTTGGGTAATGAGCAAGCGGAGGACTAAGGCAAACATCTCCTGAAGGATGAAATGCCTAGTCCTATCGCCTATTAAAAAGAACATTGATTCAAATGATTGACTCTCAAGGATAAAAGACGACACTTTAAATGTGTCATTTACATTAAGTCGTATAGTCTTATGTTCCTTCTAAAACCAGATGATAGAGGGGATGAACTGTCTTATACCAAAAAAAATGCCTACCTTCTCTGTCTATACCTTTTTAGTTTGACTTTATTACCTGTAATATACCAAATTTCTTACTAACATTTTATATCCAACTAGATTTACATGGCACCCGAGCTTACACAATAAAGAGGCGTAAGCCAAAGAAGTGGAATTACCTAAGGCTTAGGGACGAAGATGATAGCCCTGAACAAAGGGCAACCAGACAAAAGACTAGGCAAAGCCATACTCCCACTTTGCCCTATAGACCTGTACCTGTGTGAAAATCCTTATTTGTTGAGGAGTTGAGCTATGCATCAAGGGATTATTCTGAAGCTAAAAGCAGCAGTAGCAGTAGCATTTCTCATAGTTCTAACACCATACTAGTCGCAACTCTCGATGCTCACTTGCAAGGAGAAATATACTAGGTTATGAAAAGCAAGAATCCAGAATTTTGAGATGACCCTCCATTGGCAGTGCATGGTTATGATAAAAAAATTTTGAGAGGTTGATTAGTAATTCCAAAGTGAAATATTAGAGGAGAATCATAGAAGAGGTATGAATTATGATGAATCACCTGCCCAACTACCTTGAGATTGAAAGGGTCTTCTAGGACTAATAGTTGGGGTGGATGAATAAACCTCCCAACCAATATTACCCCACTATAGTTTGTGAACTCTATGTGAACCATAAGGACAAATTATTGTCGATGACTCCCAAGGACCAAAAAACTTCAAAGATAGGGTTCTTGGGTAGTGTTATGGTCTGACAAGTGAATTTCAACATCTCTGAGAAGATAATAAACCAGATTTTATTTGGTCCTGACTATGTGGCTCCAGGAGAGCATCCATATTTTATCTATCGCTATGCCAAAAAAAAGACTCAAAGGAAATGGTATGCACATGTATTGACTGACATAGAGCCTTCACAGTTGAGCAACCCACGCCTGGCAATCCAAACTGCTTTTTTGAGATTCGTTGCAAAGTTCTAATGGGCAATGGCTAGAATAAGGATCTAGCTAACACAAGCTGATATATTGACTGATGAGGATGCAGTGTTGGTGGCCTTCCATGTATTGGAATATACACTAAACTTTGTCTTCTTGATCACCAAAGAGCTTTAAATGCATGCTACACACGAAGGTACAACCTACTCTTATCCTTGTTTAACTTTAAATTATGCCAGCTGGCCAAGGTACCAATCTTACCAAGTATTAATGTAGGCAATAATTCCCTAAAGATGATGGAATCTATGGAGAGTTTCATGCTCGATGAGAAAATAAGGAGAGCACAAGTTATTGGCGCATCTACAAGTATAACACCGGTGGATTTCGAGCATATCAGCAGGGAACAGACTACAAAAAAGGAGCAGAAAGGGGCAGCAAGCATAGTTGTTGAATAGCCATTGGGGTTATTCTCAAGGTAGAGGATACAACATAGGCTATGATTTTGTGGTACACTTTCTTTTCCTGTATTATTTAACTTTATATGTCATGCATTGGAAAAGATGCACCATTTTGTTTGGGAGGGGGTGTACCTTGTATTTATGCTGTGCGTCCGAGGGTTTTTGTTGCCAAAAACTTTTCTCATAGTCACGTTATCAAGGAGAACTGGCATTTTAGGTTTTTTCTAATGTATTTTTATTTATTTATTTTCATGTATTTCATTAAACATCGATGCCCATATATACAAGAAAATTTTAGTATCAAGATACTTGTTGGCTTCTATTAAGTGTTGATTGTATTTAATTCTAAGATGTAAAGTAAGGGTGTTATTGATTGTGTTAGTATTCTCAGAAATATTTTCTTAATAATTTTATTGTTAGATAAGTGTCTACTTGCAAGTGTGGTAGAGTAATTTAGTATAATCTTTTTGTGTATATAACATCTAGAACTTATTTGGTTCAAATGTTAACTAAGTAGGAAGTAGGCTTATATGAAATGATCCTACACCTTCTTTAATAAGTAACTAAAGCCTTAAAATTTTCACTAAATAAGTATTGAGTTTCCAAGTTGAACCCTTTAAAATCTTTCAAAAAGAAACTATTAAATTACCCTCGAAAAAAAGAAGAATAAGATACTGAGAAGTTTTTGTAGCCCTGATTCTCTATTGGATAGTGTAAACCTACATAGAGGCATTGTAACCTAGGTCTAAGGTGACTGGGTGGAATATTCCATGAAATAATATGTGGTAATCATTCTATCTTGGCCCTGGTTTGATTGTGAGTAATGTTTTTTTCCTAAATTTTAATTTAGGTTGGGGTGTATACCTTGAAGCCATCTCTTACAAAAGAAAGAAAAAGACCTATACATCAATACGCATAACACTATGTGTAAAGAGTACAAAAAATGAGGAGTTTAAGTTTTATAACTCGAGGCCAAGTATAAAGAAAAGAAGATTGTAAAAAGAAAAATGATGGATGAGATAAAGAAGGGTAACGGAATAAACTAAGTCAAACACTAAGTTCCCAAATCATGCCATACCAGCACTCAAACCGATATTATCAGCCAAAAAAAGTCCTGACGTGATTCAGGTCAACCTACTGAAAACTGTGTTGTAATTGGTAAGGGCAAGCCTATGGCTATTGTGTATATAATTAGATTTCTTTTTGAGTGTGAGATGATACTTTCCCAGTCACAATGTAAATAAATCTCTCTTTGTGACTGGACTTCTATATGGTAAGAGTAAGTTGATACTTTGACCAGTAGTGAATAAATTAATGATATAGTTCTAAGGGGTACAATCCTTGTGAAAGGTCTTTCAGTATTTCACTCAGAAAAGTTGTAGTGTGTGAATTGATATATTTATCCAATGTGATATGATTCCCAGTGATTGATTATGTTGAGATGGGTCACGCACTTAGGGAGTTTTAAGTGTTTAAGGTGTACAGGTTTTTGTTATTTCTCAAGAACAAGAAAATGTATTAGGTTGAGGGTGTTGATGTGAAGGTATTGAGGGTCACATATTGCACTTAAAACCCAGTAAATAAATCATGTTCTTGAGTAACAACATTGTATTTTAATGCATATTATTAGTATTTGCAAGGTTGATTCAATGTGAGGAAGTTTGGATCAATAGTACAGAAAAAGGGCTAGTTTTGCTAGATTCTTAGACGTTTCACTAGTCACAAAATGGCTCATCCAATCCCATTATCTAAAAGGAAAGGCACTTGTTAAGAAGTCCAAGTCAAATGGTGGATTGGGCAATTCACTCACTAATAGACGATTAGTCTAAAATCCATCACCCAATAGATATAGCATAGGATAGGTCCAAAGAATAGATGGATCAATAGACATTTTTTCTTCCATAAGACCATTCATCCAAGTTCTTTTACCTGACTTGAATTTCACTACATAGTGGAGGTGACAGACAGAAGACTAGACAACCCATCTATCACCGGATAATTCGTCTAAGGTTTCGTTCAATGGTTAGCAACAGCTAATCCAAGTTTCTGATATTGCACGTACACCCATGCTCTATAAATACAAGAATTAACATGGTTCAGAGAAGGGAATTTTATCATCATCATTAGAATCATTATTCTTATCAGAGATTCTTGACCTTAGGGTTTTGATACATATATTCTCTCAAAAACACAAGTGTTGAGTTCATTGATCATTATTCTACAATCAATTAGAAGCTTATTTTGGTGGTATGACATTCACTAATATATTGTTTTATTGTTGTATGTTAATAACAATGAGTGGATAAACCTTTCACTCTAGGGTTGTAGGATCCATGGGTGAAACTTCATTAGGGTTGTAACTCACATACGATGTTTGCATCTACCTTGGCGTATGAGCATAATTTTTATGTAGTAAACAAATTTTGGTGGTTTCAAACACTAGAACATGCCTAGGTTTAACTAGCGCTAACCCTGCGATCAAAATTGGTAGTTGAGATACTAAGAAATTCGGGGTATTAACCCTCATCTAATGGTTGTTGTTGTAGCAAGAGTAATTGTCTTGAGTTACCACGATAAGGAATACTCACTCCTACATAGCCCTAACTCGGTATCAAAGAGATTTATCTAGGATTAAAGATTGACAAACACTTAGATGAATAGTGTCGAATTTATAAGTAACTCTACATCTAGGAAAGATTGCACAACTGTACAAGATTACAATCCAAAAGTTTATTGAACGGTGGTGAACATAAACCAAGATTAACAAAACACTTGAATTATTCTATAATCACAAGCAATAACAACGAATATTTTCATTTACTAACCCCTTTTTTTTACTTTATGTTTATTTCTAGAAAGAAACATTAATTGACTAGATACTGCTACTGGGCGTACATCCTATACAATATTCACTATGGGATCCGCCCCAACCTAGTTGGATTCTATATTTAACCAATGATCGCTTATACTTCAGGAAGAGGTGTATGTTGAGTGTTATAAAAATGGCGCTGTTTTCGAGGAACAATTTGGCGTATTGAGTTATTTTGAAAATTAAAGTGTAGTTGTTTTAATTTGAACTTGTGAATATTTTTCTATATTTTTTTTGTATTAGATGGATTTTTGTTATTTGGTTACTATGGCATCTCTACTCAAGAGTGTGTTTGGTGGTTACTAACTCTATTTTTCAAGATATTGAAGTGTAGACTCATGACATTACCTATGTGGCAAGAAGCAATAGTTTAGGAAGTGCTTCAAGAATTTGAATCTTTTATATATGATCGTTAATGCGCATCACGAGTTATGAAAGACTTCTTTACTAGGTACTTGGAAATATGCCTAGGGATGGAGCAACTTGAAGAGGATACTTTCACTTTGAAGGATGCCTTGAGGTTATATATTGAGACTTACGTCATGTTCTACCCAAGGATGGAAAGTATTGTTATTGGGTTGTTATCTACGGAGGATGAAGTCTCGATTGATTTGCAAGAGATTATAGAACTTTGCAAGCCATCAAACAGAAATCTCATGCACGATGCTGAAATTGATTAGATGAGACTAGAAGTGTGCAAAAGAGTTGAACAAATTTGCATTGAAAACTCTAAGTTCATCCGGGGATGAGTTTGTGGTCCCGAGTAGACAAATGACATCCCTTATGTAAAGGACAAGAAGTACAGAATGAGGTACTTGAATGCCGGCCTTTTCTTACTTCCACCTTAGTCCCATGGAAATTATGGTAAAATGAATTAAAGTTGGAAGAAGATTTAAATCTTCGAAATGGAGAGATAAATAGTCAATGGTAAATTTTAATTTTTGTTTTCTTTTAGTGCTTGATTTTTAGTTGCATTTTTATGTAGTTTTTCGAGTCTTATCATGTTTTTATTTTTGACTAATTCATAAATACATAGATATTTGAAAGTGAATTGAGTTTGTAGGCGGAAAGTCAAGCTAAAATTGTGTTCAAGGAGCTAAATTAGCGTCCTATGAACCAATCCAAAAAGAGTTGGGAGAAATCTGCCTATTAGTGTTGTAAACCTGTTGCAGATGCCGATTTATCAGTCATCTGTGCTGATTTATTGGTCAATTGCACACTATTTTATTGGTCGAAATGATCGATTTATCGGTACTTCTGATTTATCAGTAATTTAGACCGATTTATTGATAACCGGGGATTTCAAAAGCCATCCATTGGCACTTATTCAAAACGGTTCACACTCTATCTCCTCTCTTTTAAAAACAGTAAGTTTGCTTCTTTTTTTATCCAAGTTTGCATAAAACAACAATTTTAATCAATTTTCTTGCAAGAATCCCAAGTATGTGATGTTAAACCTTGAAAATTGCGATGACAACATGATATTACCTTTAGTTCTAAGTTTTTTTCATGGTTTGGGGCCTTGAGAGTCTTTACCTTGTATATGATTTTAATGATATGTATGGACGAAGTGCTGGGTGAGAATTGGTTTGAGAGTAGAAGCTAGAATTCATGACAAATTTTGAGAATTCTTGAGTACCAAAATTGTGTCAAATGGGTTGAAAATAATAATGCGCACAAGGTGTTTGATAAAAGTTCCAAGTGAAATTTTAAGTCAATTTCATAACTTATTTTGGTATTGTCATACTCTTGATGTGTACTTCATGTTTAGTTGACAAAACCCTACCTTAAGGATCATTGAATGCTCATTACTAGAGAAATTTTTCTGTCTTCAAAATGAGAGGGCTGCTTGACTGACCAATAAATTGATGATTTTGCCAATTTATCGGTAGTGGCCAATAAATCGGTACTTCTGTCAATAAATCGGTACCCGCGACCATGGTCCTACTGGGTCAATTTTTCAGTTTTTGTTAAAATGTGCCCCATTTGATATTTAAGTCATTTCTTTGGCATACTTAACACATTATACATTGGACTGCATGTTTTAATGCAAATTTCATGATTGTGTGTTGTGTCTTAGGAATAAAAGCCAATTATGGATCCCAATGCATCTGCCGATATCCTTTTTTAACTAGCAATTGCAGCGGACTTTGATTAGTATAGATTTTTTTCAACTGTCTGCCAAGGCCACTATT
>JBDJHY010239779.1:0-10862 GCA_039654485.1 Withania somnifera
TTCTTTCCTTTTCTTTGCTCTTTTATTATTTTGCATTTGAGTATTCTTTTCATTAGTAGTAGTTAGTATTCAATATTTGTATTGGGGTATGTACTAGTTACGGGTATAGTACTATTCATTTGTAAGGATACTATTCACTGTGATTTAGACTTGAGTAGTAATCATCCCCTATTTCCCTAACAGAAACATGAGTAAAGCTTAAACAAGCAACAAATATTTACATATCCGATCTAGACTTTGATTGAGACTGAGATGTAATAACTGTTGCTGTTGTATTGAGTATCAGAAACGACGAGAAGGATTAATTGGAAGCTCTCCTGTGGTTGATAGAGAAAAATCAATGTCCAAAGCCTTTTCGTTATGGCATTTTCACTTGAACTTGTTGATGCTCCTACTTCTCTGAAGAAATGTTCTCTCCTCAAATGATTACCATGTTGAAGGTATGGAGTTATAGGTTTTGATAACTGAATCTGTGAAAATTTCATATGCTTGTTTGTGTTACTATTTCAAATATTGTAATAAAACCGCGATAAATGTTATCTTTATTGAATTATATGTTATTTATAGTATCTTTGTCTTCATGTGAGGTCATGCTTTAATTGAGTTGCTGAGGACTCTGAATGGTTCCAGCAATAGAATCACATATTGGAACATTAATTTAGTGTCACCCTGTTTCAGTTGGTCTCATGTTACGTGCAGAAATGGAAATGGCATATCCCTGTAAGAGTTCTTTCTTTATGTTTTAAGTAAATCAAGCGGATTCATACAACCAGCCTCAATTTGTCTGCTACTGAGGCATAGCTATTGTCATAATCAAACATGAGTTTAGCTAACACTTTCACCTTTCCATAACAAAATTGAAATATTTGGTTAGCTTGTAAGTATGTTGCATTTTGTATTTCTTCATCCTATATATCTTTCATTACTTGATACAATGCTGCTTTGATTAGTTTTAAGTTTCTCTGTACATTCCTTGTGTATAAAGAATCAAAGATGAACATCATCAAGATGTACCAGATACATGCAATTGTATGTGAATCTGGTTTGTCACAAAATTTATTTTAGGTTTGTAATTGATCAGGATTCATCTATGCCTGAGATGAGTTTAAATGGAACAACATAGTTAGTGAGGATTCATGTAGCCGACCTCAACTTGTTTGGAATTGAGGCATAGTTGTGTTGTTACTGTTCTCATCAAGAGTAACTAATAGGTATAAACTTTTGGGCATTATACCACATTAGGAAATAGAAAATTCAAGTCTATAACGGGATTTGAACAGACAACGGAGCAGGATGATCATTAAGCCCCAACAGATGAAGTGTTCTACAGTCTTGAACCAAAAGTTTACAATACATAACTTGGTTTAATCAATCAACGTTAACACTAATACTCGGTGTCTCCCCGAGCCTAAGAAAGTATTATGAGATGTTACTAAAATGATAATGGTCTGTGCAGGGATTTATAGAACAACAATCTATCTGGTGCCTTACCTGATTACCTTAGCAACATGACAAATCTGCAAAACTCGAATCTTGCAAACAATAGTTTCAATGGCCCTATTACACCAGCTTGGGGTCTGTTCTACAATCTTAAACATTCGAAAAAGACAATAAAATATTGCTCGGACTCTTTAAAATAATGAAAGGTGCATTTTTGGAGGATACAGGGGTACGGTAATATTTTCGGAGAGTTCGAGCAATATAAGACTAAGACCATTTGTTGCGACAAACTCTTTTTATGATGTCCTTTTGTCCTGTATCAGGATCATGAGAGAAAATCACATAACTGAAACTGTGCCAAATTCACTTATAAATATCACTTGCTTAAAAAATGGAGCAGCTAAATTTCTCCAGCCTCCAAATCTATGTCAGTAAAATCGATCAGTAAATTGGATTTGAATAATGAGACGAAATTAGTGTGACTTTGTTTCGGTGCTTATGCGAAGCTACCTTCAGCATTGTGACTTCACCAGTCTCATTGTTGATTAGTTCCTTTTAATTTCTTTATTTTGCCCCCAAAAAAGTAAGGTGGAATAAGATGCAACGAAATGATTACTGCTACAACTTTGAATCTCTTGATTTCTTTGTTTACAATTGGCCTTTATGTAAATAGGAGTTCCTTCTTCTAACTAGCTCAATCAGTGCGCTGAAGTTTCATTTTTTCAATCTCTCCGTCAGCGCCTAATTCCAATTGATCTACTTTCTCTAATGGTAGGCACTAAAGGGATAGATTAATTGTTTTTGTGGTTCTTATGTGTGAATGGATTTGCTTTGTGTTCTCAGTGCCGAAGCCTTTGGTTACAAAGTCACATGCGTTTTCTCTGGCATACAATATGGTCTCTCTTCAGAATCTTGAACCTCTGCTAGCTCGGTGATAATTGATCAGTCATGGTATGTATTTCATTTACAGGTTAAACTTGTATTATTCATCTGTTGTTTTGATTGAATTAGTGAGGTGGTGATACATTGTTAATTTTTTGGCTGTATGTGGGGTACTATTTAAGGTATTTATTATGGGGGAAAGTCGCTTAGGTTTTCAAGCCAACAAATGCAGATTGTCCAAAAATGCTGGGGGTTAGCTTTATATCTTGTAACATCTGCCGAAGAAGCTGATTTAGATCCTAGTGTTGGAGGTAAGTCATCTTTTCAATATGAATTTGATTACATTATTGTACATACTAGGATGTATCGCTTCAACTTATTCATATTTATCATCTACTTACTCCATGGCCATTACTTGAGAGGCTTGCTAGGGAACTTTTTTATAGACCCGTACTTTCTGTTCATCCTCTCTTTTCCTTGAAGAATTATTACTATAAGGAAACAACTATGGGTGCTAAGTGCTTTGTCGTTGTGTCTGTTCTCGTTCTGCAGCTTCATAACTTGTTTGTTTAAAATTTACTTGCAATGTGTAGTGCAGGGTATCAAGCTCTTCACCTTGGATATAATTCGAGAATACAGGACCAAAGATCTCTATTATGTGATAGATATCAACTACTTTCCTGGTAAGCTAAGTCTTCATTGGAAGACGTATCTTTTCCCGACACATACTGGTTTAGTTTGTCATTCACCACCATTCGAACAAAAAATTATTTGTTTTTGTCGGAACAAATGGTTATGAAATTTCTTTTGCTATATAACGCCATAATATGATCACATATTAACAGATTTTTCGCTGCTGAAATAGCAACAAAATGTTCCCTGTTTACTATAGAAGAGAAGAGGATATGATCTAATCAGTGCAATGACTAAAAGCTATATGAAGATGCAGGTGGAGAATCACAAAAGAGGTTCCACCATATGTGTCTGAAATAACTTCTGGAACTTTAACTGTCTTCATGTGATGCAATCTTTTTATACAGGGAAGAAGAAATTAGATCTGCAGAGAAATGATTACTGAAAAATGAAGATCCTCAAAACAACTTTGTGGTGGCATATTTGACCCATGTTGAGAAAAAAGCTCAATGCAAAAATTACAGAGCGCCCATTCCTAAATGTTTCAACGATCACTAATATTTTCTGAAATTTCTATTCATTTAGTAATGTAATGTTTAAGGCCTTATAGTTCTTCAATAAGAAGGATTACATCATTTATTAATGTTTTTTTTTTTTGTGTGTATGAAGATATTCTAAAGAATTAGACAAGTTTGAATGCATTTGTTTGAGATCAAATAGGGTTAATAATAATAATAATTTAAAACAAGCTTGCTACTAAATGGCCTACAAGAATACCGTTTCAGCAAATATAAGCAATATTGCGGCTGTTTTGACCGCCAGTTTAAACGACATACGATGGGGTTGCTTGGTACACATTTTGGCAGTCTTAAAACGCCGGTACGTGCAAACAAAAACCGCCGTTTTATCGCATGACAGATTACAGCGGGTTTAGCGTCGTAATTATTTGTGGCATATCGAATTGCGGCGGATTTGAAAACCATGATAATTGCTTATACCGGCAGTTTGAAACCGCCATAATACAAAAATTTGACTGCCGTAATGACATGTTTTTTTTTTTTCGAAAATATGTTACCCATCACTTGTGTAATCTAAATATTAATTTTTATTGAAAATTTATTTTATTTTAAAGTTAAATTTCAATTTTTGTTTATTTTTGAGTTCATCATTTTAGTCACTATCTTGGAGCACAAAATCATGTAATCTTGATGTAAAAACATGTTAAAGTGAATTAAAATTGATGAAAATAGGTTTAGAAACTTACCCAAATAATTATTTTCGAATTCCTCCTTTAAACTTTTCCAAAATAGAGGGTTTTAGAGCGAGTTAGTATGAAGATTATGAATCAAAATCAAGAACATTTTGTTTTAAAAACTCACTAATGACACAACCCGTTTACCACATTCGCGGTTCCTCTCTGCGATCGTGGAGGTCAACACAAGCTTATTTATCACGTCCGCTGACAATGTGTCGCCATTGCCGAAGGTCAATGCATCGTAAACGCAGCCAACCCCACACAAACGCAATGCCTACCTATTCTACTCTCCTCAAACGTGGCCCCTTGCCTGCGATTGCAGTGGTCGCCTGGGAGCAGAATAGTAGTTCTTTGACAACAATAAACATCAGGGAAACAAGTTTCTGAATGGACCCGCAGAATTGTTGGCGTCCTAGCACACACGCAAGTGTATGTGATCTAACAAGTAATATAGTAGCTCTTGCGAGCCGAATGTCGAACCCGCAGGGACTTGAAATTATGAATTAGTTTTGTCAATGATTCTTGCAAGGAACTCAATATATAAGGCAATTTAATGTAACAATATAAAAATTGGGTAATTTGTATTGTCCTAATTTAACTATGGATATGTAAGTGAGACTTAGGGCGAAACAACCAAGTAATATCTATATAAACAACCATTCCAGGGCTATGGCATTGCACACATACGTATGTAGTCTTGAGTTTCCATAAAGACACTTGTTTCCTCTAATTGTTGATTACGAGGTTGATGTGATGACTAGGGATTGATAGTCCTCTAGTCACTATTCACTATTCACTTAAGCAACCAACTACTCTGATTGGCATGTGTTGTGTTGACTTTCATAAATGCATTATCGTTTTCTTCCTGATTAAACCGAGTGAGCCACTAAGTACACGATCATATCATAGTTACTAGTTATGTTGTAAATCTTATATTAGGGTTATCAACATAATCTCACTCCTCATACTCCCATTCCACTCACTAGATTATTGGATTCAATGAAACTAGCAAGCCATGGAATTATTCTAATGGTGGCCAAACAATTAGAATTACAATTATTACGAAGTATGAGAACAATCAATGATGATAAACAATGAATACTTTATATCAAATCAATTTCATATGCCATGTGTAAACCATAACCCCAAATAAGGGTATTTAGAAAATAACGCCCATTCAATTCAAAAAATACTTTAAAACCCATGACGTACGAGAATTGAATGGTATGAATAACCCTAGGTTGCTTGAGTATCTTCTTTACTTCTTGTTGTCAATCTCTAAGTGTTGCACACCTCCCAAAAAAACATCCTCAAAAGGTTTATATAGGTGCCTTAGTGAAAAGACCAAACTGTCCCTACTAATCCTGCTTTATGAAGGTTCACCTGCTGACAGAACAGTGGATCACGACGTGATCCTCATCGTGATGGATACTCCATCACGCCATGACTCCTATCGTGATAGGGGTCACTTTTCTACATTCTTCACCTGCTTCTTCCAGCTTGATCTACCATCCTTCAAGTTTACAATATACCTGAAAAAGGCTAATCATGTTGGTTAGTAATGCTACACGTGCATTTTCTAACAAGATACTCAAAAATCACATAATTATCCTGAAAACGAAGTCAAAACATAGGAATTGGATGGCTTTAAGGCATATAGAAATGTCTGTGAATGCGGCCAACGCCACACAAACGCGATTCCTCTCTATTCTACTCTCTGCAAACGTGGCCCCTTCCATGTGATCGCAATGATCGCCTGGGAGCAGAATAGTAGTTCTTTGACAACAATAAACATCAAGGAAATAAGTTTTTGAATGGACCCGCGAATTCATACGGAATCCCCTGATAACAAATCATAAATGTGTAATAACCCTAAAGGTCATTTTTACTTTTCTTGAGTATGTTGACTGTTTTTCTCCTCCCGTAGTCCTATTATATCAAATTAAGTTATCCTATGGTTGGTTCGTGTGCGGGAAGTGATTTGATATAAAATTTTGAGAAATTTGAGTTTTTTGAGCTTTTAAGTTCACATGAGGAATTCTAGGGGTCATCCAGAATTCAGGACCTCGTGTCATAATTCTGTTTGTTCCATCAGCTCTGGAATGTCAAGTTTGGTCTAGTTACATTCTAATTTTCTATTTTAGATCTTTCTTGGTAAGTTTGAGTGCTTAGACTGGCTAAAAGTTGAGTTATTAGTAAAAAGGTTGACTTGGGTCAACATTGGGTCTTTGAGTACTCGGATCGAGAATTTGAAGGTTCTGTTGGATTCGGTGGTGGAATTTAACCTACAATGAGGGTCCATTTGTTTCATGCAAGTCCCTATAGCGTTTTGACCTTTTTGGTGAAAAGTTAGATTTTGGCCTCTTAACTGGTATCGGGTCAAGGAGACCTCGTACGTATGATTTGATGGTTTCATTGTGTCTAGAATATCAAAATTAGTATATGATACATACTCTGGTTTATTTGCATGGGGGTACCGAACGAATTCCAAAGGTCATGCGAAGTACTTGAGTTATTGTTGTTTGTTTCATAACTGGTGATGTGGTATCTATTAGCACGATCACGATAGGCTAGCGTGATCGCGGTAGGCTAGCGCGATCATGGTAGGTGCCCAAAATCCTGTCCTTCGCAATTACTGTCCCTCGCGATCGCAGCTCTTTAGCTTGTTGCAGTAAATAACCCTATTAGGCGTTATCGCGACTAGGTAGCGCAATCGTGGTAAGAAGCCTAGAATTGGGCATTGTTTAAAACAAAATTTTGACCTTTTTTTGCTCATTGTCTCATGCAAACTCATACTAAAATCCCATTTTTGGCATAGTAGAGCAAGGTTTTCAAGGCTAATTAATTGTGTAAGTTTCTTAAACCTATTTCCATCAAATCTAAGCTACTTTAACATGAATTTTGGTATTTTATGATTTTGAAGTCCAAAATAGTGGATAATTGTTGAACTTGAAAAGGATCTAAAACTTGGGATTTTTAATATGAAATTAAATGGGCTTTCAATGAAACTTAATATTTAACACCTAATAGCGATGGGTAACATCATTTTACGATCAAAATTTGATCTTGACTCTGTGGGTCTGAGGTCGATTTTTACATAAATTTTAATAAATTGGTTTTGGATGTTGATTATTTTATATTTCGTGTATCTCTTGTATGGGTGACTAGATTCCGCTTAATTGGACGCCATTAGGAGGGATAAGTCACTTGATTAGCTATTTTCTTCAAAATTAAGGCAAGTTAGGATTTAATAATTTTTTATAAATTACTAAAAATTGCTTACTAATTGCTCCACTTATTTGTTAATTGTTTTTTAACTTGGGATTATATAAATGCTTCGGGGAAATTTTATATTATCTATCATGATGATTTTAAAAATGAATAAGTGGGGAAGATGAGCATCCTTGATGATATGTGGAACCATGACCTCACTTGAATTGTAGTGTAAGTTGTTGGTTCGAAACATATTGTTGGAAATGAACACTTGAATAAGGTTTGAGGTCTAATTATACACTTGTTGATGAAAAGTTTCACGAAAAATAAAAAGTAATTTTGATACTGAAAATGTTGATGCATGGGAGGCTAAATTGAAATGAAGAGGTTGTTCTTGATAAGATATTTCCTAAGAGGTCTTTATGTATTGAATTTAAATCGCATCTTGTGATACTTCCTATGATTGAATTTTGATGATTATTCATTGATGAAACTTGATCATGAATCTTGAACTACGCCTTGATGAGATCATCGAATTTGTTAATATTGATTTGGTTGGTCATAGAGCCTTGATTGATACTTTGGTTAAGAAACAGCCGAGGCTCTGACAAGGTGTCTATTTATGTGATGATATGTTAATTGAAAAGACATAATCGGGCCCTGACCGAGTGTTTATATATGTACATTTGAGAGGTATAGCCGAGGCCCTGCGCGGATACCTGATTATGATGATTGATGTTGGATACTATCAAGGAATTGAGAAATAACATATATTATGAGTTGTTTTGGGATTGTGGTCCCTATTGATGACTTTGCCTATTGCCGGATTTGGACTTTCGTGATTCTTCATCCCTATTACATGATTTATTGAGTTGACTATTTGATCATATTTGTTGTATCTTTATAAACTGTTACTGGGTTGTTGTATATAATTATTTGCAGGTTGTAGTATTGTTAGAGAACCGGTTAGGATATTATGAGGTTTTTGTTTCTTTTTATAGTTAGCCAACCAAGGATGTTGCTTAGTACCGTTGTTTTAGTACTCACTCTTGCTTTTCTGCATTGTTGTGTAGGTACCGAGCCTCGAACTTAGTGATTTTCCCTTTATCTTCAGTCCAGGAAGATTCTGAGGATCTAGAGGTAGTTGGTCACTCTTCATCAGTTGCATGGATTTCCTCATTCTAGTTTACTTTGTAGTGTTATTAATTTGTAAATGCTCTATAAGGATATTAGAACTTTTTGTATTTATATTATAGTGGATTGTGAATGGTGAGTTCGTGGGTAGACTTATATATTATCATATTGACTTCCGCATTCAGATTTTTATGATTAAGTTTCATTTTTTACTTGTTTTATTACTTTTTGGCTGATCTATCGGGATTGGAGGAGTAGGTACCATCACATCCGATTTTTCGGGTATGACAATATGCAACCATACTAATTTCAACATTTTTGACTCAACAAAACCATCAAAATACTGATACAAAGTCTCTTTGACCGTATACCCACTAAGAGTCTATTTTTAACTAAAAGCATCAAAATAACCAAAATACCCCCGGAGCTTACGAAAAATATAAAAGATCTCATTATACGCTAAAAATCACCTCTCGAATTCAATAGAATCAATGAATTTTTCATTTGGGTACTCTAAGTCTGAATGTGGACCAAAGTCAACTATTTCATTTAAAACTCAATGTTATCCCGTCTAATCACACAAAGTCACCATGAATGACCTAAAAGAGAAAATGAAAGTGCTACTAGACCAAACTCGACATTTTGAAGTTGATGAAACTGACGAATTTTTTTTTTTTGAATTCCCTAACTCTAAATAATTCATAAAATTTCTTATTTTACACTTAAGACTCTAAAACACAAAACTCCCCACGGCTTACTCAAAACTTATTCCGTTCCCAAACCAACCATGGAACCACAATTGATTTGGCATAACGCAATTATGGAATGGGTAAAATAGTCAAAATATATTGAAAACAAAAAAATTACTTGAGGGTCATTACACCAATATTTGTTGATTTAATCAATTTATCATAAGAACAAATAACATAACCAACTCTTGAAGAATCTTCTAGTTCTTCAGTATATGTCTATACTCAATATGCACATCTTTGAAATGATATTAGTAAATGCCATTACGACATGTGTTATTTGCTTCAATAAATTTTAAATTTTTCATTTCAAAAGCAAATTTGAAAGTATACCTCCTCAACTATTCTACCTCTTTTAGAGGTGGGTTATGATATCTTCACAACCAAGAATATACTCGTATTTATGAATTTTATCAAATACTATTTCATTCACCCCAGAGAATAGATCTGTATTATTTATTTATCAAAAGTCTCATTCTCCAAGAATAAAATATAATTATTTGAATGTACCTTTGACAACTCGTATTCATTAAAACTTAATGATACCATATTCTCCTCATTGAATGGAGCATAAATAAATTCAAAGTTAATACTACCACATTCTCCTCATAGAATGAAGCATAAATATTTAAAGGTGTCTTAAGCCTATCAAACTATGATAGTTTAGAACCTCTTTCAAGATATTGCTTATCATGAGCAAATAAAGGCATACATATAATATAGATAATCTCTCTCTAACATATCTTTTAAAGTATAGAAGACTTCAAATAATTTCTACTTTAGGAGTTATTATTATTAGTATCCTACATACCCATATTTAATAAAGTAAAATAGGTCGTATTTTATGACTTTTCATCAAAAGCACATTATTTTACCTTGTCGTCATTATATCATCGTTGTAGAGCATCAAGACTTAAACTCAATGTCTCATTCATATAAAGATATGTTAAGCCATAATTTAGAAGGGCTCTAATCCAGTATTTTTTATTATTATGGTGCATCAGAACTCTAATCCAATGTCTTACCCTTTTAACGTGCTAAAACTTAAACCCATCTTCACAAACTTAAGCCTTAAGAAATTTAACATCACAAAAATTATCATAGAGAAACAATTGGGATAGAAATAATAAAATAAAATAAATTGAAAATAGTAATGCAATTCAAACATTCCAAAATAAAGCCTTATTAAGCAGCACAACCACAAAAGAGCGCTGTCACTTGATGACTCCAGCTCAGTAGTATGATTCCTCTGCTTTGGTGCCTCCTATGATTCCTCTGCTTTGGCACCTCCATCGCTCCACCATCCTGCAACATTTTTTGGTTTGGTGGATTTTGATTTTGTAATTACATTGTACCTTTGCAGAGCTTCTCTCCCTCAGAATCTTTTCTGATAAGTCAATGAAAACTTTACGAAGATATGAACTTTGAGAAATGCTCTGTCTGGTGTGTATAGCCCGCAATCGGTGCCTGCAAAACAGAGCCCAGGGTGGTCCCCGGGGTAGCTCTCTGATGCTTAAGTTAGTAAGAAGATAATCAGAGAGTTCCAAGAAATATAT
>JBDJHY010239790.1:0-10862 GCA_039654485.1 Withania somnifera
AGGGCCCACTAGGTACATTACATGAATAACTATAGTAAATAATATGAAGGTCAATAAAGTAAGTCACCAAAACAAATAAGACAACACTGGGATCTAGCTACTAAAAAAATAGGAAAAAATCATATTGTGTACAAGTTTCGCTAGCTAAATCATAGATCAGGAATTCAGGCATGGAATGGAGGACATACCCGGGATCCTTGGAGTAATATAATAATAGATAAGGAAGGTAAGACAAGACAAATTGAAAATAGGACTATGGGGAGATGGTCGGTGTACCAGTAACCTAAAGGACATGGAAGGTAAATTATACCTAGTACAAATATTCAAAAATAAGCCCACAAGATGAGGATGATCAATAATAATAGCTACAACTAACATTACTACTAAATAAGAGAGTAAAGGAAAATAAAATCCTTCCAAGTCCAAATAATAATGAAAGAGTAAAAACAAGTCATGCTCACCATTCCATCATTGCTTACTACCAGAGAGTTCATACTAAAAATAAAAGTGACAAAGCAAAAACAAACACAATGAAGCAATAGTTCTTTTATATGCTCTTCCTCCAGTACCCGTAGTCCTAGCAGGCAAAACCAATGGAAAGGCACAACCCCGTACATACCTACTCCGTCCTATGATCCTCCTCCAGTCACACTCAGTCTAAAGATAGGGTCCATGGTGGTGTGCAAACCACATAACAATATCTATCATCTTAGAATATTTCACATCTCAGTATCAAAGTACCTTAGCATACTAGTATCAATATGTCATGGTATCTCAACAAATTAGTGACCATATGTCACAATGTTCGAGTAATCAGTGTCTCAAATCAATTGGAGCGATATAATACAAAAAGTTGTAATCAACCTGACCAAGTGCAAACAATAGTGGCAAGTGACTGTACCCGGTACTAGGGTGTGAAACCTGGTCTAAAACAAGTCAAATAGGGAGTATCAAGTGTCCAATTATATGTCGGGTCTAAAAATAGTAAAAAGCTTCTTTGTTATTATTACTTATCAAAACACCCAGTTATACAAATTTTATTCTATATTTCTATTAATACTTGAAAGCCAGATTATAAGGTCATACAATCTCAAAAATAGTGATAATAGGACTTCATCCTTAATCTATTGCAAAAGGTATCTGAACCTCACAACTCTTGTGCTATTTGAATATATAACCATAGGAAAATAGTACAGGTATCCTACTACCCTACAATGGCTAAGTCTACAACAAACAACTAGTATCACACAACAACCAGCTAAAAATTGAGTGAAAAACCCAAAAACCAACCCATGCATCAGCATCCTACACTTCCAGAGATTCACTCTACTATTATTATACGGCAAATACTTGGTCAAAGGTATGTATTGAAGAAAGCTCTATTAAATGTGAGATAAAGTAGAAGAGAATATGTGGATAAGGGTCGACCTAATTTTCCTCGACCAAGGATGCTATCTAACATTGTTACACAGGTTATAACTTAGGTGTAAGACAAAAAATCCAACCTTTCATCAGGAAAAATACCACTACGATACATTGGAATCAACTCACCTAACATAAAAAGCTCCAAATGGGGTTGAAACTGGAAAAATAAGAATCTATACATCAAGACAAGATAATGGTTTATATTATATCAAATTTCGGATAGAGGTAATAATCAGGCTAAATTTGGCCCATAGGACCTATTAATCAAACCCAAAAATGAGCATTGCCATAGAGTTCCCGATAAGACCACTAACTCAATTTGAGTAAGAATTGGGCTAGAAAATTCTCAAAAACCATAAATATGAACGTGAAAAACTTTATTTATTTAAAATTAATAAATGGAGAAGTTACATACCATAACAGAAGGAAAAATAATCTCTTAAAATACAATACGACCGACCCCACTCTAACAACAGGTAAGAATCAACTAGATTTGGAGAACTGATCAAGAATTATCAAGAAGTATAAAATCCATTAATGGTAAAAAAATTCCATTTCCATGGTAATTACAAGGAGGAAACTTACAAAGAGTAGAGGAATTCAAAAACTGGAGCTATGAAATCACTTCCGCATAATTGAGTACTGATTTTGCCACAATACCCAAGCTTAGAAAGAGAATTGAGTTAGCTACTTTTGTTTGAAATATATAAAAATTCGATGTGAGAAATATATCTTCTTTAAGTGGATTTCCTTCATGATCGCATGGAAGATGGTTATAATTGGGTGGGACTTTATCCTTTGCAATCATGATAGTCAAGTTTGTGATCGCGTAGAAGGAATAGAAAGAGGGCCATGATTGTGACATATGTTTTTATAATCATGATAGAGGAACTAATAAACCTTCATGATTGCGTGCCTCATATTTGCGATCGGGGAAAGAAACTAAGCCATGCACTAGAGGTTGGTAAGACAGCTGAAAACCAACAATTTCCAACTGCTCTGAACACCACAAAAAAATAGTCTAGAGTCTGATATATGCAAACAAATAGCACAAACATACCTAAAATGGCATTCCAGATTTAACAGAACATTCAAAATTTTAGAACAAGGTTATTTTTTATAAATATTGACCAAGTCGACACTGAAAGCCAACACTCCTAAGCTTAAAAATTATTACCATGATTAGGATAGATAAAGAAATTCACCAAATAATCTAAAATAATACTTGAAACCTTGAAAAATAATTAAGCACTCTTTCTATTAAAAACTCGATATTTTGAAGTTGATAATCCAGTCAAATTTCTCATTTGATGCTTCAATCATCGGATGTTGATCAAGGTCAACCATTCAACTAACGAGCAACTATTATCTCATAAAACAAGATAACCTCTCATTCTAAAATATCCTAATCCAAACCAAGGGTTCACCTATAAAAAAATAAACATTCTGAACACTAGATTCATGTTTGCAAGGTTAAAATTAAGGAGTAAAACAATGATAATGAGTTGAGTTATGGTATAGTCATTGTGATATCCATGTATGGTTTTATGCTTTTTTTATATTGGTTGATGTTTGTTCCCTTGTATATGCATTATTTCCAAGGTTTGATATTATAATTAATAGATTTCTCACATTGGGGCTTATAGATTTAATTACCTTCACTATGTCTCTTTCATTTTGATACCTTAATTGTTTGTAATTATGATTTGATCATATTCAACATTTCAGCATGGTGTGATTGGATCAAAAGTCACATTCTTGCATGATATGATTGGATCGAATGCAACATTATCATATGATATCATTAGACCAGATGCCACATTCTAGCATGGTGTGATTGGATCGGATGCCATATTCTGGTATAGTATGATTTGGATTGGATTACATATTTTGACATAGTGTGGTTGGATCTAGTGCAACGTATCATCATGGGTATTGATTGGTAAAGGAAAAAAAAGGGAATGAATAGTTATATTAATATGAGATAAGTAATATGATTATATGATATAGTTATGAATTATTATGGTTTATTCTCTCAAAACCCATCATATAAGTATACTCCTCAGCAGAGTTAGATGTACCCTTCAAATTTTGGGTAGACTTTTGAGTCGGGTATTTATATGGTTATAAAGGAATCTTTTATAAGTTAGAAAATAATGAGTAGGATACCTGATGAGTCATGGCTTAACTTGAGGAGGTGTATCTATACTCTAATAGATTACTGATGGCTATGTCTATAATGATGGGTGGATCCATTGGATAATTCTTGTGCCATATCTTAACATTTTACAATCCTCCCCATGAGTCTATTTCTTAGTAGCGTCGAACATGCACTTCCTATTGCAGATGGACTTAGGTGTTGGTTGATGAATAGAGCGCTAAAGGATGGTACAAATTGGATATATTTCATGGTATTCATTGGATATTTTTGCTTATGTATTGGTTACAAGTTGATTATTTAATGTTTATGGAGTGGTCATGGATTGTTATGAGTTATGGTAATGATGTTGGTTTAGTCTTTTAAAAATTTATCCGACAAGTCTATTTATCAACAGCGTTAGAGGTACCCTTTGTATCATAAATGGAATTGTGTGATAGGGACTAACATGGTTGTATAATTGAGTAGGGATTCCTTTAACTTAGCCTATTCCCTTAAGAATCTTATCCATAAGATCATTATTTTATTTCGTCAGATGTACCCTTTCTACCTTAAGTGGACTCATGTATTAGGGACTTTGAATAATGATGAAGGACTCCCTTTGTATTCTAGTATACAACTATTGGGAATCTCTTATGAGTTGTAAGTTGAATCGACTAGGGATACCCACACTTGGTATTGGACGAGGGTTAGTTATAGTAATTTTATTAACTTTTTTGTTATTTATGAGATGTTTGATATGGTAGAACTAATACTTTATTATTATGATAGTCTGTGAGACTCTGTACCAACATTACATTAGATGCTTCTATATTATTTTGTTGTTTCTACTGAGTAATTAGTTCCATGATTGTTATTCCCTACTCCATGTATTTTTCATATAAATTCTTGGTTATGATATTTTGTACATCTTGGTGTTATGGAAGGATTGTGGTCCGATTGTGAGGGTAGTAGTGCTCGTCACCACTTTATTTTAGGGCCAACTAGGGATACTTTCTGAGTATCCATTGTTTAATTTCTATACTCACTCCATTTGTTTTCTACACTTGTATATGGTTTGATCCCAGAGCATCTTGATATTCATATTTTAGATCACTGTGTAAGGTACATCTTTAAGACTTCCAAATGTATTTACTTCTAGTTAGGCATATACTATGGACTTTCATTATCCTATGTATTTACTTGTATTATTATTGAGTTTAGGAGAAATTGACACCATTATGATATCAAATTTGTAGTTATCTATTTAGTACAGTGTAATTTCTGGTTTGGGGAGGTTTATTACTTTGATGTTATTTTGTTCCTTCTTTTTTCTCATTGATTTATTATGCCCATATTTACCCTTATGGATGTTAGGCTTAGTTGTCTAGGTGGGAATAGGAAAGGTGCCATCATGACCAGATTTTAGGTGATGAAAAGTTGTGTATAAATCCTCAAGGTCATTTATGATAAATACATAATATTTTGCATTTTAGAGCATTTTGATAGTTTCCCCAAGGCAATTATGACTTGCTGGGATCGATAGTTTGGATCCCAAGCAACTCAATTGAGAATATCTCAAATTGCCTATTTTAGAGCCTAAAACTAAGTTCTCATTGACCAAATTCAACATTGCTTCAAGATAATCTCGAAATTAAATTCTGGTAGTTATGTTAGCTCTGGAATACCAAACAAAGTCATAATTGACCTTAAGTTTGTGTTTCAGAGTTTCTTTTTTAATTTATGTCGATTTGTGGATTTTAGATAAGTGTAAGGCCTAAAGTAAGGCTTGGGTGGTATTTTGATGTTTGGGGTGTTGTATTTGAATTTGGATGCTTCCAGCAGCTCCAGAATGGTGAATTTAGGCTATAATGAGTGTTGGTGTTACTGGTAGTATGGTCATTGTGGTTTTAAGTACCTTGGTGGAGAAATGTGTTTTGGCTATCTTTGAATTGAGGGGTCATTTTTCTTAAACACATTGGGATGGCCATTTTGATGATTCCATTGGATCCAAAATGTTGTTTCCATGTTATTTACATATCTGGTTTATTGAAATTGAACTCGAGAAACTCATTTTAGACCCCTAAGAGTCCTTAATTTTTGTTGGTATGCAACTGCACGCACAAACTGCCACTAAAAGTGGGCCCTATCCCATTGCACCCTATCTATGGCACTAATACCTCCAACTAAAGGTCAAGGAAAAACTCGAATAGATAGAGGTGGTTAGACTTCTTGTTGGGATGAAAATGGGTCCATAGTTCCATGGATAGGTATTTATGGTGGTTCTACATCTGGTAGCAATATAGGATATATTTATACTTTCCCTAGTACCGCTGAGGTGGAAGCCTCAGATGAAGTCATCACACTTATGTTTTCGGTGTGTCATCGACCTCTTTCAGTATTATTTAATCATAGATCTATATTTCTAAGTTAATATATATTATTCTGCTGGATTTTATATGATGAGTGATCCTCTACCAGTTCCATTGGATATTTCTACCTCTATAAGAGATTCTTTAGTAGTGGATTGGTGTACCAATCTTGTACATTTACTGTGGGGTTCTATGACACTTGGGTAGGCTTTATCATTGTTGATATTTTAGAGTTAAACATCACTTTGGTATGGATTGCTTTTCTCCTCAACACACAGTCTTTGATTGTTATTCAAGGACAATTACCCTAGATATGGCTAGTGTTCAAAATATTTAATGGAAGGGTTCTAGTGGGTTTTATCGTAGTAGAATGATATCTTTTCTTCGTGCTCAGATGTTGATTGATAGCTGTTTTCTCTCTTTTTTGGACTTTATTTGAGAGACTAGTGTTGATACTCATCTGTTAGATTTTGTAACAGTTGTTTGTGAGTTCCTCTATGTCTTTCCTATGGAACTTCTAAGCGTCTCCCTTAATCGGGACATCAATTTTGCTATTGATTTAGAGTCGGGTATTGAGCCCATCTCTATCCCTCTGTATTGCATAGATATAGATGAGTTAAAGGAATTGAAGAAGAAGCTTTAGTATTTCCTTGATAAGGGATTCATTAGACCGAGTGTATCACTGTGGGGTGCTCCTATTCGATTTATGATGAAGAAGGATGGGTCAATGAGGATGTGCATTGACTATAAGCAGCTGAACAGGATTACTATTATGAATAAGCATCCTCTTCCAAGGATCGATGATTTATTTTACCATTATAAGGGTGCCTCGTTATTTTCTAAGATAAATTTGAGATTGGGCTACCATCAGTTGAGTATTAGGGCTTTGGATGTCCCTAAGACAGACTTCAAGATCCGCTATGGTCACTATGAGATTTTGGTGATATAATTTGGGCTGACTAATGCTTACAATATTTATGGAGTTGATGAATGGGGTATTTCAGCCTTATCTGGATTCCTTTTTTATTATCTTTATTGATGACATCTTGGTCTATTCGAGGAGTCAGGTAGACCATGTTCAACACTTGAGGATTGTACTCCAGTGTTTGAGAGAGGAGATATTGTATGCCAGAATTACAATGTGCAAGTTTTGTCTTAGCTAGGTGACCTTCTTGGGGAACGTGGTGTCCAAGGAAGGTATTACAGTTAATTTGGACAAGATTGAGAAAGTCCGTGGTTGGACTAAGACTACCTCCCCTATGAAGATTCAAAGTTTTTTTTAGCTTGGCAGGCTATTATCATAGATTTGTTAAGGTTTTTCTTTTATCACAGCCCATTAACTCAGTTGACCTATAAGAACATTGGATTTTAGTGGAAGGATGAGCACGAAGAGAGTTTTCAAACTCTTAATGCCTTATTAACTTCAGCCTCAGTCTTGACTTTGCCTATTGATGGTGAGAATTTAATCGTGTATTCTGACATGTATAGATTTAGTTTGGGTGGGGTATTGATGTAGAAGGGTAAGATTGTTGCATATGCTTTTAGACAATTGAAATGCCATGATAAGAATTACCCTGCCTATGATCTTTAGTTAGCAGCCGTGATATTCGTTTTAAAGTTATGACATCACTACTTGTATGGAGTTTATTGTAAGGTATTCATTGATTATAGGAGTATTCAATACATCTTTAGTCATAAGGATATGAAATTCAGACAACAGTGGTGGATCGAGTTGCTAAAGGATTATGACATGACCATTCTATACCACCCCGGTAAAGCTAATATGGTAACTGATGCTTTGAATAGGAAGTTAGCCAGTACGGGTAGTCTTACTTTGATTCAAGCGCAACCTTTAGCTAGGAGATTTATAATTTGGCAAGTATTTTGGTTCATTTGCATATTTCAAATAGTGTTGTATGCTTTCTTTTATAGATTCCGGTTCTTCCCTTATGGAAAAGATTAAGGAAAAGCAGTTTAAAGATTAAAAGTTTCCCCATATCATAGATAAATTTTTTAGGGAAGAGGCAAAGGAAGCAATTCTTGACCTAGCAGGTGTTTTGAGGATTTGTAGCAAGATATGCATGCCTAAGGCAAGTGATTTGACTAGCTTGATCTTGAGAGAGGCACACCGTTTGAGATATTCCTTCCATCCAGGGGCAACGAAGATGTACCATGATTTGATCTAATACTCTTGGTGGTGTGGCATGAAGAGGGATATAGCTAAGTTTCTAGCTAGATGCTTGAACTATTAGAGAGTTAACTTTGAGCATCAGATGCCTAGCGGAGTGCCTCAAAGGATGCCTATTCCTTCATGGAAGTGGGAGAGGATTACAAGGGATTTTACTGTAGGATTGCCCAAGACCGTGGGTGGATTTTACTCTATTTGGGTCATTGTGGAGTGACTAACTAAATCTTCCCATTTTATTCCTGTCAAGGTTGATTATATGGATAAGAATCTAATAGATATTTACCTCAGAACAGATTGGGTTACATGGTATCCTTGTTTCTATCATCTCCAATTGCAGTTCCTTATTCACTTTGCACTTTTGGAGAGCATTGCAATATGGTTTTGGGCACTCAACCAGATGTGAGTGTAGACTTTCATCCCTAGACCGATGGCTAGCCATAATGAACGATTTAAGTTTTAGAGGATATGATAGATAGCCTTTCATCCCCAAACCAATGGCTAGTCCTAATGAGTGATTCTTGTTTTGGAGGATATGCTACGGGTTAACATTATTAGTTTTGGAGATTTTTTGGATAAGAATTTACCCTTTACAGAGTTTTCTTATAAAAACATCTATCACTCCAACATTTAGATGTCACCTTTTGAGGTATTATATAATAGGAGATGTAGATGTCCGATCGGTTGCTTTGATGAATTTGAGGTGAGGAACCTTGATATGGATCTACTTTATGATGCTATGGAGTAGTCTTGAGTTATCCAGAGCCGATTGTGACAACCTATAGCAGATAGAAGAGTTATGTAGATAGATGAGTTTGACACTTAGAGTTCATGGAGGGTGATCATGTTCTGCTGAGGTGTCACCCATGAAAGGTATAATAGGGTTTGGAAGGAAGAGGAAGCTCAGTCCGAGGTTCATTGGCTTATTCGAGAATCTGAAACATGTTTTGATTTGGACTTTACCTATGATGAGGAGCCTGTGGCTATTTTACACAGGCAGGTTAGGAAGTTGAGGACTAAGGAAAATACTTTGGTAAAGGTTCCATGGAAATATTGGCCAGTTTCAGAGGCTACATGGGAGATTGAGTCTGATATGCATGTCAAATATCCACAAATACTTTAGGCTTCATGTACTTTCTATCCTTTTATGTTCGAGGAAGAAAATGACATTTAGTGTTGGATGATGTAATGAACCTAAAGTTCATTTCTAGTATTTTTTTGAAAAATTACCCTTTTATCCTTCCCAAGAGTTACTTCACATCATATTTAAGTTAGTTTATGGGTTGGTTTTGAAATCGGAGCTAAAAGTTGAAAATCTTGAGAATATTTTAGTTTTTGGAAACCTTTGTGTTGAAATATTGGGCTTTGGACCTCACTTTGAGTAGTATAATGGAATACTGTTTGGTCCATTAGCTCCAAAATGTAGAAATTTGTCTAGCAAGGACTTTATTTTCAGTTCTAGGATTTTCGTGTTGAATTTAGCTTATTTGACGGGATAAATTTGAGTTATAAGACCAAAGTTTAACTTTTTTCAATATTTAATTATTGGATGTTCATATCCAAATTTCGTCAATTTCGTTGGATTTTGGAGGTCACTTTTAGCCTAAGAGAAGGTTTGAAATTGTTTTTTGGAAGTTTCAAGGGAAATTTTTCTTTTTGAGTAAAGTTTCTATTTTTAATAACCTTGGCAGATATCGATTTAATAATACCTTGGATTCGTATTTTGATGGTTCCATGAGTCTAAAACATCGCATTTAGGGGTAGTATATATGGATTGCATGCATGGTTTTCCAAACAAATTCCAAAGGTCCAATCAGAGACTAGTGTCATTGCATGTTGCTATCAAATTCCCAATTCTGGTGCATGCATAGAACCTTCATCACAATCATGTGCATAGGCATTGCAAAGGTCCAGATTTTTGTTCATCACGATCATGTGCATTAGCATCACAATCGCGTAGGTATATTTTCCAAGTCATCGCGATTGTGCAGCTTATAGGCGCAATCACGTAGAGATAAAATAGTGGGCCCTAACTCTTTACTTAGTCGTGATAGCAAAGGTGTCCTGATTCTCATAAGTTCAATGACTTAAATCACTATAGCATTCCATATTTCCCATTTTCACAATTTTTGACTTAGAGAGCTCGCTTGGGTTATTTTCAAGGATAGTTTTTGAAGTAAGTTTCCAAAACCTTGAGTCTTTCATTACCCATTAATTATTCTTTGATTTCAACATCAAATTTAGTGACTTCAAATTATAAAATTGGGGATTTTTTAGAGAACCCTTGATACTATATTTTCTTAATTTTGAGGGTCAATTACTACTCCCTTTTTTATAAAGTTTCATATTTATGATCCTTGAATTTCTTGATCCTTATTTTCTCTTTTTAGGGGAGATTTTGGGCCCGATTTTAAAAATATCAATATGGATATTAAAATTCATAGTTTCTTATGATTATCTCATATGTGATTAAATATTACGAAATCGGAGGCTCAGGGAAATAGGAAGGCATTGGCTTGACTTGATTTTCTCCATTTAAGGGAAGTGGAGGCTTGACTTTATTACAAAACATTGTAGGATCTTCCTTATGTTTTTTTTACTTGTAATAGGGAGTAATGAGGAATATTTAGGGGTGTGTTGTGGGTGAAGTGACGAGTATTCACTCGGACACTATAGTCAAGCATGCGGGATTAAACTAAAGGAATAAAATAATGCTAATGAATTTTAATTACTTATCCTCTAT
>JBDJHY010239810.1:0-10861 GCA_039654485.1 Withania somnifera
TGTGGTAAGAACCTTTCTTGTCATTGTATGCTTGAGAAGGAGGGGTGTTATGGATATGGTCAAACAGGTCACACTTTGAGAGATTTCCCATATAAGGGGTGTTTGAGGTGTGGTAAGTCAGGTCACTGGAATATGGAGTGTCCTGTGGCAGAGTAGGGAGGTGGAGGTAATGCAACAGCAACAACCCCCCTCCCAGCTCAGTAAAGCACCTCTACTAGTACTGGTGGTGGTCAGCACTAGATTGGTTATATGTTCTAGGTTCCATAAAGGATTAGTAGCAATTTGTAGACGTGGTGATAGGTATGTTCAATCTGTATGTTGTTAGTGTTTATGCATCGTTAGACCCTAGATCCAGTCTATCTTTTGTACCCCCTTTTTCTTCTAGATATTTTGATGTTGACCCTAATGTTTTATTTGAGTCTTTTTCTTAGTTAAATCCTATTTAGGACTCCATAGTAGTTGGGAAGGTCTATCGTAGTTGTCCATTATTTATCTTTGATATGGTAGTTCCAGTTGTTCTGCATGAGTTAGACATGATAGATTTTGATGACACTCTAGGCATGGATTGGCTCTATTCATTCCCTCTGTCACTCACTATAGGACTAGAGTTGTTCATTTCTAAATTCCTGATAAGTCTATCCTCGAGTGGTAAGTAGTAGAGCTTTTCCTATGGGTAGGTTCATTTCTTACCTAAAAGTTAGAAAGATAATTTGTAGGAGTTGTATCCATTGTCTAGTTTGAGTCCAGGACTCTGAGTTCAAAGCTCCAAGTATTTATTCACTTCTAATTTCCAAGGAGTTTATAGATGTATTCCCTGAGGATTTACCTAGAGTCCCTCCAAAAAAGGAGATAGACTTCGGCATAGATCTCATTATGGGAACTCATCCCATTTCAATTATGCCATTTAGGATGGTACCAACTAAACTTAGGAGTTGAAAGATCAGTTAGCAGACCATTTAGATCCAATCTAGTGTGTCTCCTTAAGGTGATGTTGTCTTAATCGTGCGTAAATATGGTTCCCTTTATATGTGCATAGACTACTATCAGTTGAATAAGGTCACAATAAAAAAAAATATCCCATTCCCAGGACTGATGACTTGTTTGATCAGTTATAGGGTGATAGCTATTTCTCCAATATTGTTCTTTATTCTGGATTCCATCAACTCAAGTTCAGAGAGAAAATATTCCAAAGATAGCTTTTCATACCCGTTATAAACAGTTTAAGTTCGTGGTCATGTATTTTGGTTTGTATAATACTCCTACATCTTTTGTAGACCTCATGAACAGGGTTTTCAAGAAGTACTTGGATGTGTTTTTTATTTTCTATATTGATGACGATCTATTTTACACGAGAAGCAAGGAGGAGTATGCAAGCCATCTCAGACTTATTCTCTGTACTATTAGGGAATGTCATTTTTATGCTAAATTCTATAATTATGATTTTTGGCTCCAGTAAGTTTATTTCCTTAATCACATCATTTCCAGTGAGGGAATTTAGGTAGACTCCCAAAATATAGATTCAGTTAGAAATTGGCCTAGCCGACCTCTCCATCAAATATTTGTAGCTTTCTGGGTCTAGCTGGGTATTACCGTAGGTTTGTTAGGGGGTTTTATTCCATAGCCTCTCCTTTGAACTATTTGACTCAGAAGAAGGTAAAATTCAATTTCTCAGATGCATGTGAGAAAAGTTTTCAGGAGTTGAAAACTAGATTGACTTCATCTTTGGTGTTTTTTGTAGTTTACTGTGATGCCTCCAAGGTTAGTTTGAGTTGTGTATTGATGCATCATACTAAGGTGGTAGCTTATGCTTCTAGGAAACTTAAGACTTGTGTGAAAACCTATCCTACTCATGATCTTGAGTTGGTAGCTGTAGTCTTTACTTTGAAGTTGTGGTGACACTACTTGAATGGAGTGCATGTACATTTTTTCACTAATCATAAGAATTTGCAGCATGTGTTTGATAGAAGGATTTGAATCCTCATCATAGGAGGTTTCTTGAGTTGCTAAAATATTATGATATAAAAGCTATGTATCATTCGGGCAAAGCCAATGTAGTGACCGATGCTCTTAACAAGTTTTCCTTGGGTAGTCTGGCTCATGTTGAAAAGGACAAGAGGGAGTTGGCTAGAAAAGTGCATAGGATTGCACATCTTGGGGTTAGATTGATGGATGCTGATGATGGTAGTATGCTTCCCTAGAATACTTTTGAGTCATCTTTTGTAGTTGAGGTGAAAAGCAAGCAAGATAGTGATCCAGTGCTAGTTAAAGTGAACAGGACATTCTAGAAGAATAAGAACTAGCATATTATCGCTAAGGGGAGATAGTGTTCTATGATATGAGGGTCGTCTTTATGTTTCAGGAGTTGATGGGTTGAGATATATGATTTTTGAAGATGCTCATGGATCCAGGTATTTTGTTTATTTTGGATCTACTAAGATGTATAGAGATTTGAAGGAAGTGTATTGGTGAGAAGGTATGAAGAAGTACATAGTCATGTTTGTGACTAAGTGTCCAAATTATCAACAGGTGAAGATAGAGCACTAGAGGCCAGCAGGCAAGATGCAGAAGTTTGGGATTCCGACATAGAAATAGGAAGTGATTAACATGGATTCTGTCACCAGTTTACTGTTAGACCAAAAGTCCATATAGGTTATAGTAGATCAAATGACTAAGTGTTTTCATTTCTTATCTGCCCACACCAGTTATTTAACATAGCAGTACGGTAGGATCTACTTGAAGGACATTATTTATATGTATGGGGTACCTTTGACTATTATCTCGGATTAGGGGTACCTAATTTATATCTCACTTTTGGAGGTCCTTTTATAGAGGTTTAGGTTCACAGGTTCACCTAAGCACAACTTTTCATCCATAGATAGATGGTCAGGCCGATAGGACCATTCAGAGATTAAAGGATATGTTGAGCGAGTGTGAAACTGAATTCAAGGGTAGTTGGATTGAGCATTTTCCTTTGATTGAGTTTACATCAATAAAACTATCACTCTAGTATCTAGATGGAATCATTTGAGGCTTTGTATGAGAAGAGGTGTAGATCTCTGATTAGTTGGTTTGAGATGGGTGAGGCAGCTATAGTTAGGCCAGAGCTTATTCTGAAGTTAAGATTATTTATGAAAAATTAAAGGGATCTCAAAGCATATATAAATATTATGCAGACACGAGAAGAAGAGAGTTAGAGTTTGAGGTCAGTCACTGGGTACTCTTGAAGGTATTACCTAAAGAAGGTGTTATGTGATTTGGGAAGAAATGGAAGTTGAGTATAAGGCATATTAGACCTTATCATAATTTGAGAAGGGTAGGAAATCTATCCTATGGGTTAGATCTTCCACCATAGTTATCAACAGTTCACAATATTTTCCATATCTCTTTGCTCAAAAGATACCTAAGTGATCCATCCTTAGCTGTTCCAGTTGACAGTGTTATTATTGAAGATAGCTTAAACTATGAGGAGGTTCCTATTTAGATCTTATACACGTAAGTTTGAAAGTTAACAAACAAATAGATTTATTTAGTTAAGGTTCTTTGGTGGAACTAGTCAGTTAAGGGGGCTACATGGGAGGCAAAGGCCGACATGATGAGTAGATACCTGCAACTGTTTCTTCTTGCTCCCTTTCAGTCTGATGTAATAGCCTCTCTATCCAGCTTTTCCCTTGTCTGTTCATGAGAATACGAGTCCTAATGTGATTAGTTTTGCATTACCTAGTGGTTCATGGTAGTTGTGGTCAGTTATGTTAGCATGTATGTTAGTCAGCAAAGTTAGTACCGTATTTAGAGTTAGTTGGCTAAAATAATTCATTGGATATCATATTTATGTCTAGTTCAGTCAGTTAGTCAAGTTTAGCTTTTTATTTCCTCATATTCTAGTGTTGGCATTCATTTGAGGACAAACTATCACAAGGGGAAGATAATGTAACACTTCAAAAAGTTACTTAAAGTGTAACTCATTAATTGTTTGTGGCTTGACTTGAACCTTAAGACTAAATGTGAGCCCAAAAATTTTTTGCCCGTGTTTTAGATATAGGGGTTTGGTATTCAGTTTTTCGAATCCTTGATGTCCACTTTGCAACTCAACAAACCGCGAGTCATTTCAATTTCTGAGTAGAAAATTATGCCCCTTTCTTCAAAGCCTTATAGTATCTCTTTATTTCTTATTATTCTAGCATATATTGGTGTTTTCAAGGGATGAAATGGTGTTTTTTTAAATTCCTGGAGGCTTGGTAATGACTAGGGATCAATCCCACATGTTTATATATATATTACTTGTTTAAAAACCTCTAAACATGCCACAATAGGAAGCTTACTGTAATTACAAATGTTACAAGTTCTCGGAAAGTATGCAGGAAATTGTTTACTAAGGGTAACCATTGCACTCAATATGTCACATTAGGCATGTTGGTGTGACACCAACTGTGACACGATTGGGGTCACGGTTATGTTTTAGTTTTGGGTAATTTTTTTCCACTTTTTCAAGGCTATTTTTGACATTTACCACCTCTTAAACCATCAGTACTATGTTGTTTTGTGTATAAAATTCAAAGTTATTTAAGCCTCAAACACTTATTTAATTCATTCTACCCTAAATCAAAATCAAAGCTAAGTCTTCTCTCAAAGTCTCTCAAGAATTAACAGTAGGGTTCTTCTTCAAGGGATCTTTTAGAAACCTTTCTCCTAAATTTCTCCGTGGATTTTCTCTAAATTCAGGTATATGAGATTTGGTACGGTTTTCTTCCAAATATTATGCCCAACTATCCATTTTTTCATTTCATGTTCATGACATAGAGATTTTAAGGTAATGCCATAAATTATGTTCATGTAATTAATTTAAGTATTTTGTACACTCTTGTTCATAATTATAATTATATGTGTATGAATATGTTAGAATTGCATAGATTATCATGAATTGGAAAGTTGGGACAGTTTATGAGTTCATGTCCCTTACGTGGAGTTATATGCTTGTTATCTTCTATCTACAACAAACCTTTAAATGGCAACCCACTGCGTCAGGCTATAAGATAAGATAGAGTTATCTTACTACTTGATTGATTGGTAAGAAAAAGTCAGTTATGTTTTGGGAAAGTTTCCATTATTTGAGTTCATGGCTTATGGTATGGTCAGTTGTAGAATGAAGTTCATGGTCATGGTCAGTTTTTGAATTATAACCTAAGTATTAGCTCTAAGAGTCTAATTACAGATCATGATCAACTTAACTAAAAATAGGTAAAGACATGATAATGTGACAGTAATATGGCGAAAAACAGATAGATTATGCGTTCATGGGCCCTATGTGATCAAGAAAGAAAGATTATGAGTTCATGAGCCCTTATGTGGTCAAGACAGATAGATTATGAGTTCATGGGCCCTTATATGGTCAAGAAAGATAGAATCTGTTTATGTTTAGTTCATGGTCCATTTTGGGAGTAGTATTGAGCACCGAGATGATTTGGGTAAAATAGTCCTTATCTAATACCCTGCTAGCCAAACAATGGTAAATTTATAGCCCAAGGGGGCATTTATAGTTAAGACTTAGTCGATCACTAGGAAATAGTTCATGGACTTTACTTTGGAAGGTTTTGCATCCCATTGAGCATAGAGATATATGTTGGACCTTGTAACCTTGTGCACAAGGTATGTCAGTTATAGAACCTCATAGGTCAATTATATGGTCAGGTCAGTCGGTTTGGTTAGTCCTTTCACTGTCAGATCAGAAAAGTCAGAAAATGTAGAGTTACGGGTAATAGTACTAAAGTAAGACTTCATTCTATTATTGTCTTATTGTATATATCTTTCTTATTTGGGTCAGAAAGTGACAGTTGCACTAACTTCTCACATGCTCAGTATATTCAAATACACTAATCGCATACTTTCTTACACTACATGGCTTTTACTCATATAGGTTTAGGAAATCTTCTAGACATTCGTGGTTGACTTGGACCCTCAATCCTAGAAGAGTTGAAGTAGAGTGGTGATTTCTCACTTGATTTAGGAACAAGCTGGATCTTTTTTATTTTCTTTGGTTTAGACTTAGCTTTTGAGATATTATTATTATCCAACTTTTGTCCATCCAGGGGCATTTCCTAGCTTATTTTTAGTACTTATCTTGTTAGTGGCTTATATACATAGATTGTGTTAGACTTGGATGTTAAGTTTTCATGATTATTAAGCTAATAATTTATAGGTTGATATGTAAGTTCCACTTAGCTAATAATTTCTATACGATAATGCTTCTCCTGAAATTGAGTGATAAAGTCTGGTATGAGCCAAGTGGTTCTTCTGAAGAGGCTAGTGTCATGGGACGACTTCTTTACCCAAGTCTAGTAGAAACTTCCTGTGACACTAGGGTGACTTAGAGGCTAAGGATGCCTGCTATCTCTAAGGGGTAAGCTTCAGGGCATGACATGAATGAGTGCCACACTTTGATGATTTCTTTACGATAACCCATTTGTTGATATTTGTATATGGGAATTGTCTGGCTCATATTGACAAGGAAACAAAATGATATTGGGAACCTAGCTGTGAAGGTTTCAACATCGGGCATGTTTGAAGTGGTCCTAATTGTGAAGGTCTTGGCAGCAAGAATTTTATTGAGGTAACAAGAGTATTTGAACCTGACTATGACAGTTTTGCAGCTGGTATGCATGGACCTTTTGAGTCCCTCATGGGTCCTGACTGTAATGGTATCGACATCGGATGTGTACATATAGGACAGATATGCATCATATCTAATTTTGCATTATATTGTATTATTATTAAATTGTGACTTTGTATGACTTGTCTGCTCAATTTATACTTTGTTAATTGATACTTGCTGATGAATTGAGATCATTCCTTGATACTTGATAGTGATATGAGATCATGTTGCTACTTGATAATAATTGAGATTATCCTTGATACGTACTGATGTACTAAGATTACCATTGATACTTGATCATGAGATAATAATATTGTTGAGACTTGACAATAATTGAGATTTTTTTTATACTTGACAATGAACTGAGATTGTTATTGTTACTTGTTTTGGATTGATATTGTTATCCTTTTCGAGGTGATTACTTATGTTGTAGCGCTTGTGAATAGTCATACCTTAGGTGGATTCCTCTTTTATATCTTGAATTGTATATTTTTCTAGACTGTTGTATATAAATTGTTTGAAGGTTACAGTGCCGGGGGGTTGGTTGGATGTTAGGAGTTTTGCTAGTTTTTTACATTTAGACCAACTGAGGATTCTTCTAAGTACTGTTGATTTTGTACTCACCCTTGATTTTTCTGCATTTTTTGTGTAGGTGTTGTGCCGGATCAATCTTGATCTCTCTTCTTTCATTACTAGTAGCATATTTAGGGACAGCTAGAGGTAGTTGTCATTCTGTCGTAGTCTTTGATGTCTTGATTTCCTTATCTCGGTGTTTTTAATTTCCTTGAAATACTTGTTGATATTTTTTACCTACATTGTAATAAATATTACTTAGTGGCTTTGTACATTGGCAACCTGGTTTTAGGTGTAATAATAGATATTTCCACTTATTATTTCTTTTATGCATTTATTTCTACATTTACTTTGGTTTTTCACTTGAGTTACTATTAGTTTGGTTAACCTATAGAGATGGGAAGGTAGGTGCCATCATGACCGAAATTTGAGTCATGAAAAGTTGATATCATAGGCATAGGCTTTTAAGCCTCACTATACAAAAGCTAAGTTTAGTAGAGTCTCGTGGACCGGTCTGGAGACGTCTGTTATCTATCCTATAGAGGCTTCATAACTCTAGGAAAAACATCTCTTTATTATTTCATTCCTATCTAGAGTGGTTGATTCATGTGTGCTAAGTCTATACGTGTTTTTGTTTGATAGATGGTGAGGACCAAAGCTATAGTTGACGGACATAAGCATTCTATTCCTACCACCAGAGGTAGGGGAAGGGGCAGAGTAAAAAATAAAGCTAGGGGCAGGGTTAGGAGATCAGCCCCAACAGAGGATGTGCCAGAGAAGCCTCCTTTAAGCCTGATATTGATAGGGATGGGGATATGGTTCCTCTAAGGTACATGGAATCCCTGTTCTTATAGGATGCACTTCTTAGAGTTCTAATGGTTTTAGAGAGTATGGCATAGGGTGGTATGTAACATGGTTCACAGACCCAAGCAGGGGCAGAGTACCCAAGGTAGAGAATTATTTCTATGTTTCATGATTCGGTAGGCCAGCTACCAGTAGATCCAATTTAAGTGGGTCATACACAAGTGGTTCAGGTTCTGGAAAGGTAGCCTTTAGTGGTTCAGGGACATGTGAGAAAGCCATCGATCGCCCATAAATTTAACAATCTACCAATTCGGATGTTGGGAATGCGGGTAGTGACATTGTTGAGATGTCTGATGACCAGTAAAGGAGGTATGAGAGGTTCCAAAAGACGAACTTACCATAGTTTTAGGGTGCACAGAATAACGATCCGTATGATATTTTGATGACCTGTTATGAGTTACTTCTATTGTGGGGCTAGCTCAGTGTCACAAGGTGGATTACGCTATGTTATAGTTTTAGGGGTCAGCCAACAGTGATGGCATGCTTGCTTCCATTGATTCTAGACTAGTTAGGTCTCCTCCATGACTTGGGAGATGTTTTCTCAGGATTTTGTTAAAAGATATATGTCACGAAACGAGAGGAATGACCTTCATCAATAGTTTGATGTGTTTTATAAGGAGTGTATGACTAAGGATGAATCTTGACATGCCTTAGAAATTTTCTAGATGAGTGGGAGAAGATAGTTAAATTTATAAAGGGGTTGATCTTTCCTCTTCGAGCAGTAGCATTCACTGCCTCTCAGTTAGAGGTAAATACCTTATAGAGTGTGATTGAGGCAGCCATGGGTTTTGAGAAGCTATGCATGTATCAGTATGGTGATACCATGGGCAAGAGGTCCCATCCATTAGGCCAGTTTTCATGTCCCTCATATGAAGGAAGAGTTTCATTCAATCGGGGTATCCACTTTCAGCATTATAGTTCATTTAAAGCTTTTTTATAGACAACTGATATTATTCGTATAGTCCATTCAACCCAGTGCAGTATTTCAAAGGATCTTATTAAAGGGTTTTAGGACAAGGTGGCCACTTGGGTTTCATCTTTCCCTAGATCTTATTACACTTGGGGAGCTAGGCCATTTGATGAGGTAGTTCCCACGTCACATCCTGGGAGATACCCCATAGTCTTCAAGGCTTCTCATGCTCTAGTTAAGGCACTTGCGCCTTCGGTAAAGGGCAGAGGATTACATAGAGAGTGAGAGGTGCACAGCCTAGTAAAGGTACACAACAAGATGGGAGAGGTTCGATTATGATCCAGTTCAACCGTAGATGGGTGTACCCAATGTTGTGTTTTTTAAGAAGGGACCAAGGCAGAGTCTTCTGACATAGTGATCATAGGTAGCATCCTAATTTTCCATTGCCCTGCATCTGTATTATTTGATCTGGGGTCTACTCCTTCTTATGTGTCTACCTATTTTGTTGTAGGTTTTGATATATTATCTGATGCTTTGGCTATACCTCTTTATGTATCCTCCTACGGGTGATTCCTTAATGGTATATCCAGTGTGTAATTTTGTTTTGTTGTCTTATTGGGGTATGAAACTAGGGTAGACTTGGTTTTATATTTAGATGTTATTCTTGACATTGATTGGCTTTCTCCACACCATAATATCTTAGATGGACATGCAAAGACTGTTATTTTGAGCATGCTTAGTATTCTGAGAGTAGAGTGGAAGGGTACAAGTCATTCTTATCCTCGAAGGGTAATATCTTTCCTTTAAGCTTAGAGGTTGGTTTAGAAGGGATGTTGATCTTATTGGATTTCATGCGGGATATTAGTATTGATTCACCTTCCTTAGAGTCTTTCATGTGGTTGGAGAGTTTTTTGATGTATTCTCGGTTGACTTTCCCAGTGTTCCTTTTTATAAAGATATTAATTTTGGCATTTGTTTAGAACTGCACACTAATCCATTTCTATCCCTCCTTATTGCATGGCTCCTATTGAGTTGAAGGATCAGTTGTAGGACTTACAAAGAAAAGGTTTCATTTGTCCTAGTGTTGCCTTGGGATACATTTGTAATATCCCAAAAATTTATCTAGTGTTGGAACCGTTCTATGCTCATGCTGAAGTTCTAAAACTATGAGCCGCAACTTAATTCTAAGTTATTAAATCCCTAACCTAAGTATATTTTAAGAATTGGAAGTTATTAGAGTTCATAAACAACTCATAGAACAAAATTTGAGTGCAAGACCCTTCATAATTTGCTCATTTTGAGGTTCCTTCGTACACAAGTCAACTTTAATCGACCATATATCTTAATATATAATGACTCTAATTATCCATAACTTATCCACCGAAAGTTCTTTGAGTCTAGAATCCAACTCAATAAACCGCGTGTCATTTGTAGCTCGGAGTAGGGAGATATGCCTATTTTATAAAAATGACGCAGTTCAGAGGACCCACTGGTTTAGTATGCAATGTGTGGCTCACATACCAATTTTTGCGACCTCACAATCAGATATGCAACCCGCACAATATTAACCGTGGTCTTGGAAGTCATTGGGTTGGTATACGGCTCAATGTGCGTCTTGCATACCAAATTGTGCGACCGAACAATCAAATATGTGACCCGCACAATAGTAACAGTGGTCCTGAAAGCCACTGCTTTGGTATGTGGCTCAATGTACGACTCTCACACCAAATTGTACGACTGCACAATCAAATATACGACCCACAGAACACGAAAATAGGCAACAAAAACTTGACAAATATCTTAGGGACTTTTGTGACTTTTCCCCTAAATTTTAATACTTTGCTATGACGTTTTGACACTTTTAAGTG
>JBDJHY010239820.1:0-10861 GCA_039654485.1 Withania somnifera
TGGTGTGGCACTATTTTCAAGGTATAAATAGAAAAATTCTTAGTTGTCGCAGGGTATTGTCTTGGTTATTATGAGAGCTCAGTCCTGATATAGACCAATGGTACGACGTGGTCTAAGTTTGAATCAATAGGCACACATTTTTTTATCATTGAGGCTCCGACTCACACGTGGGCCTTAAGCAATGGATTAGAGGCACAATCTCCAATTTGAGTTTTTTTTCCTTGAGTACTGCTATTCTCAGCCTATTCATTCATCCTGTTTATATTGGTTGTTCATTCCGATCTTAAGGGATGACTCACGGTAAGTTCTTTTTAGTATTAGTTGTGCCTATTGGTGGGATGGGGCATCAAGTAGGTTTTGTATATTTCCTTTCTATTTTACCTAATGGTCTTATGGGGTGCCTATTGGGTTATATCTGCTCTTTTTATTGTTCATATCCACACCTTATTATTCTCTTTTACCTTTAACTGTTGCTTTGGTGCTAGCATACTCAGATGGAGTTTAGGTACGCTTTCTATTATTCGTTCTTGGTACTATGTTACTTTATTATATCCTATAGTTTGTTTTTGTTACTTGTAGTTAGCCTTTTTACCATTTACCAACATTGGTTGTGTGGTTAGTTTCATACTGCTTACCTGCTCTTATTGACATGTTTTTCTTTCTTCGTCATTACTTTGCTTGTGCCTTATTTTAGTCTAATTGGACTATGATGCCTATTGGGTACCCATGTTCTGGTACTCATACTGCATTTATGAACTATTTTTGTGGTGCAGATAAAGGTAAGGGTCATCAGATATGATGTGATCATGATGAGTAGATTGCTATCCTCTAGAGACTATAGTGAGCTTTCGCATTCGAGCTGATCTTGTCTTTCAGCTGTTATAGTGTGCTTTATTTTGATTCATGGTAGGCCTTGTGTAGAAATACATATATAGGAGATGTATATATCTCTTTGTGTTCCAATTTGTAGTTCCGTATGTCATGGACACCAGGTTTTGGGATGGGCTGGTAGACATACCTCCTCTTGTTGTTGATTTGTTTCTATATTTTACTTCCTATTAGAAGATGTGAGTAGTTTTGACCACTGCGTGTAGCTCTATGCTATAGGTACATGCTTGTCTACGAGTGAGTTGTAGACATTATCATGACCCAAATTTGGGTCGTGAAAATTCTCCTTTTTGTTTTACCTTAACCTTCCCTGTTGGTGACTAGTTACTTAGGATATTTATTTTCTGTATCCAGTTAGCTAGCCTCATTATATTCCCAAACATCCTAGCCTACTAGTTACTCGTTGTTTGATACTCATACTACACTTTTGCATTTTTTGGTGCAGATCTTAGTACGGGTTATCAATGTTGATTATTGTTCGAGCCTTGCTACTATTGTTGAGGTAGAGTACCACTCCTGGTGTCCTGAGCCTCTCTTTTAACTTTCCTCCAATATATTTAAGGTTATTGTACCGATACAGATGTTGTATTTCCATTTCAGATATTTTACTCTTATTTAGCAGCTCATGTATTTTGAAATTATGTTTTGGTGTTGTTGTTGATTGATTATAGACTTTTGCTTATCCCTGTCCCTTATTTATATCTTATCTTCCACACTTAGTTTATTACTCTTACTTTGCATACTTGTTGGATAGTGCTCCTACGGTGGAATGTAGGTGCCTCGGTGATTTGAAAATTTGGGTCATGACACTACATTTTCTCTAATGTAAAGAATAGAGCAACACGACTCCTCATAGCCTTTGTTACAAACAAGAAATTCACATTCTATCAAATGGATATGAAGAGTGTATTGCTAAATGTGCTGATGAAATAGGAAATGTATGTCAAAAAACTTCATGTCTTTAAGAGCCTTGGCTAGATTGACCATGTTTTAAGCTTTACAAAGCCATTTGTGGACTTAAAAAGCTATGCAGAGTATGGTAAAAAGGTTGACAAAGTTTCTCTTAGGATATAGGTATTCAGGAGGTAAATTGATAACACCTTGATTCTAAGCAACTATGAAAAAATATGTTCATTATACAGTATAGATAGATGATATCATCATTGGATATGCTGACAAGGACCTTACTGCGGAGTTTACAAAATTGATGAACAAGAAAATTAATGAACTTTATGGGAGAGCTCAATTTTGTTTGGGACTACATGTTAAAAAATCCCCTTTCAGTAAAAAATATACACCAATAGAAGTATGTGAAAGAGTTGCTCAAGAAGTTCAAAATAAAAGATGCACAGGTGATTGACACCCCAATTTCAAAGTTAGGCCTAGATGAAACAGAACAGTGTGTGGAGAAAAAGTTGTATAGTGGCATGAATTGACCTCTATTATGCCTTATTTCTAATAGATCAGATATAATGTTTAGTGTGGGGCTATTTTCAAGGTTTTAAGAAAATCCCAAGGAGTCCTACTCAATGACCATCAAGAGGATCTTAAGGTAATCGAGGGGAACAAATTATCTAGGCTTATGGTACAAAAAGGGTAGAAACTTTGATTTAATAGTCTATGCAGATGAATATTATGTAAGATACTTGGTGGATAGAAAAACGCTACTAGGATTTGACACTTTTTGGGGTCATGATTAATCTAATTAATAATACTGAAGCATAATTCCATGGCCTTTCCAAATGTTGAGGCTGAGCATTTTTCTACTACCTCATGTTGTGCATAACTACTCTTGATTAGGAAATAACTCAGTGATTTTGGGTTAACTATAAACTGTTTTCCAATCTTCCGTGACAACACTAGTACCATAAATATATCTAAGAATCATGTACAAAATAAAGAAAAAAGCATATTGACCTAAGGCATCGTTTCCTTAGGGACAATTTTGAAAAAGGGATAATCACCGTGGTTTTTTTGTAAATAGATAAAAAGATTGCTGACATATTCACAAAGGCCTTACCAAGAGAACCAAATAAAAGAAACAAGTTGTAGCTTTGGATTATTAAGGTTACATAGGTATCCATGAATTAACGGCTAGTGAACACCGTAAAAAATTTATATTCTAGTTTAAATTTTATACTTAGTGTTGTATATTTAGTTTTATATCTCTGTACTTTTTTGACTATATCGTGTAATATAATACTATAATGGCAATTGTCATAGGAAAATGGCTTGAAAATGGAATTGGATCAAGCACTAAACCACCGATCAAGGTAAATTAAAAATTAATTCAATGCACATAGACCAGTTTCTTCCATATATTTCCTAAAGGAAATCCACTCCTAAAAGGATGCTACAATAGTCATTGATTTTTAATAAATTAAGTAGTTCAAAAGCAATGCTGACTCCCTTTTTATAAAGTTCATAGACCCGTCCCATCATAGTTGTTCCCAAGTTAAAACTCCTTAACTGTTGGACTCATCATAGTTATAATGGGTACTTGAATTTGAGTGTTATTTAAACTATTATTCTACTCCCTCCGCTCTCACTTCCATGCAGTAAACTCCACAAACTTTTCTTCTTTTCATCTTACTCACTCAACCATGTAGACCACGTGTGTTGCTTCTACTTTTGAGTCAATCCCTACCTAACCCACGTTAGCTTTCGATATTGAGACCACCATTATTCAATTCCTCCAACCTAAGGAAGTTGATAAATTTGGGTAATTATACAGTGGTCCTTTATCTTAAGTATTGGAAAAATTATGCCTAGAACTATTCAAGTTAATCCATTTGGTGTTGCTCTCCTTGTTAGCTCTCCATCTTCTCAGGTTAAAAGTGACCTTGTGAGTGTAAAATGCATAGTACTTGAATGTGAAACTGCTAAAACTTTATATTTGTGTGAGGGGGATTTTCAAAATTGAATTTTCTAGGTGATTATGACATTGGGAGAAATATGGTTGTAGATAGAGTTAAGAGTCATTCTTCTAGTGAGGGGGAATCGATGGGAAAACCCACAGATGCATATGTTCTATCATATTCACTTAAAATGTCAGATGCATCTTCTTAGGGGGATTAGGTTGGGGCCCCTCAATAGGACCCTTTTCATGTAAGGGTCGATATAAAAAGGAATTTAGGGCTTGTGTTTCAAACTAATAGTGGGGTGTCTAAGGAATAGGTTAACGTTACTTGTTCCTCTACTATTTTGTATAATGAATATGTGCCTCTAGTGGACCTAGTATCTAGGAGAGTAATACCTCCACTTATGAAGGAATATAATAGGCCCGTAGTTTTACCTGTGGATGAACACTTTCCTTTTCCTCATTCTTCACCTTCCATCTCTGTTTAACTAGGACTAAAAAAATGGGCCATTGATAAAGAATACCTATCTAGAGCAGGTTTCTCTAAAATGCCTAAGACAAGACAAGCTAGGTCTACTCCTCCTAATGAACCAATTAATATCATTGATGAGGAGGTGGAGTTAGCTGAATGAAAACGAAGGGATAAGGCTTTACTATCCCCTAGAAACCTAAGAAACAAGTCACTTGATGTGATTCTTCTAGGTGTGTAGTCAGGACAAGGATTAAGGATGAAGGTACAAGAGATAAGGATGATGAAATAATTCCCCCTCTGAGTCTCTTGGGGAAGAGGATATAGATTGAAGATGATAAGTTTGATTATGAGGAGGATGACTCCGTGAATGCTAATGTGTAAGAGTGGAATAGGTCTATTAACTTTAGTAAGAGGACTTTATGATGGGAAATGAAATAAATGGCGTTAAAATAGGTGAACTAATTCTTCTTCATGAACATGATTGGATTGACCTATTTCTTCACGTGAATTAAAAAAGGATATCTAGGAGGAGACATTTAGTTTTTATATTACATCACTAATTGTCAATCAGAATGCTACTTTTGCATCCCAAAGAGGGGAAAAACCTACCATACAACATATAAGACATACTTTAGCTACTAAGGATGATGAAATTGCTATAATTCATTCTTCTCATCAAGATGCCTTTGATAGGCTCCATATCATTTATGGTATTGAAATGGAAGGACCGAAGGAAGAAAATTAGAAGCTCAAGGCTGAATTGGACAAGGGAAAAACTACAAGCTTTTCAAATGTTAAGTCTCTCTATGATCTTCTCAAGTATACCCCTTTCTCTTTTTCTAAACCTCATAGCTCACCCACAACATAAGTCTTATTTAAATCAGCTAATCCAAATCTTTCCAAGTTCATCATAACAGTTTTATTTTATTTTAATTTTGTTCTCAATAATTTATATATATTTTTACTGATCAATGGAAATGTTTTTTTATGTCTTATGAATATGGCTTATTTCATACTTGTGCAAATACTTTTCTGAATTTGAGTGTTTTCCTTTTAAGTCCTTATAGAGATGATAGCCCCAGTGTCATTGAGTGTTTAATTTGAATTACTTTTTATACTTCTTTTCTATACAAACATTTTATGATGCAAAAAAGGGAGAAGTATATACTGTACAAGTTTTAGAACCTATTATTCTGACCAGGTCCTCTATTATATTTCTTCTGATGCTTTTCTTAGAAATTATCTAGAGCAGATTGAACACAGCCCCAAGGAGTATAGTATTAACATCATAAAAAATAGAAAATTTGTTGGACTTAAGGTTTTGATGACTAACAAAGTTATTAAACATGTTTATGAAATAGGTTGTTAATATTTGTTCCATTTCGCAGAGTCCAAACAGCAATACGATTCCTTAATTTTAGGAAATAAAGAAAGTGAAATTGTTGAAGGCTGCATAAATAATGAAGAGGATAGTAGTATATACAAGGATTCTACACATTGATATAGATCAACAGACTTCATGAAAACACCAAAATGGTCGTTTTAATATTTCTCGAAAGAATGACACTTTTCCTTCCTCATAGCTCGAGTAGTGTTTATTTGTTTCATTTCATGGCTTTGATAGGGTAGGAATGTTGATATAGGCATTCTTATTGAGTTTTTGTGTTTTTTTTGTGAGAAATCATAGTGGTTTGAATAGTGACTTTGATATCCATAGCTCATATAAAAATTATATCTGTTTCATTATCTTTGGAAGGTCGTTTCTAGCATCGTATGACCTTTCTCATTGTTCCCACAGTCATTGTTTTTAGTTCACATGATTAGAAAGGATAACTTTCCAAATTTACCTTGAAATTTGTTCCATAGAGGGTTAGGGAGACCTCAAATCTAAGTTTTTTTTTATTTTATTGATTTTGAAATATTGTTTTACACTCAAAATGAATATATGGTGTATATAAAGTTTTGAATGGATTCTGAGAGTTCGTTAGGAATTTTTCCTAAATGCTAATAGTTTTCCATAATGTGACTATGTGCATGGTACAATCCGTGGGTTGGACCGTACAATTATCCTGAAATCCTTGCCTTTTCGTCCTCCAAACCATAGGCCAACCCATGATTCCTAGGGTTCAACCCACGACCCGTGGAACCTCCCGTAATGTCTCACACGAGCATTTTGTCATGATTTAATGAGGACCAACGTCGTCTTTTCACATGTTTTTAAACCCACATAAATAGCTTCCACCCCTTTTATACAATTTTTACAAGTCAAAAGTTGTTGAAAACATCTTTGAAGATCCTTTTCTTTGGGAATGACTTGGAAGCTAAGTTTTTACAAGAATCAAGGTTGGTAAGATACAAAACCTATTTTCCTACTAATTTATTAGTATTAAACATGACTTTTTTCATCATTTCTTTTATTTTTGAAGACATGAAATTGGGGAGTTTTGCCTAATAAATTGAGACACTTCCAAAGGTGATTTTTGAGATAAAATTCTTCGGTAGTATTATTAATTATTATTTTATCATTAATCATTGATTATTTCATAATTTTAACAATCAAATCTTGATTTATCATAAATGAAATTTGAAGATTTTTGAAAAAAAAACTTGAATTGATATTTTTGGATTATGGAGTCCAATTTCTATTCCTTTGTTAAAGAAATTTTATATTTGAGATCTTTAGATCATGATAACCTAATTTTTGAAGAAAATTTCATACTTACCTTTATGCCTCAATTTTGATATATTTAGGGTGATTTTGATACTGATTTTAAAAATAAAAATATGAGTATCATTGTTCACATTTTATCATAGGCAATTCATATTTGATTGATTTTGCAGCTTCAGAGTCATTTCTTTATAAATAGGCTCGGTTTTAGATTAACAGTCATTTCGCTAGGAATAGGCTCGATTTTTACTTGATTTGTTCATTTTAAGGCAAGTGGGAGGTTTTTGACTCTTTTACAAAGTGTCGAGGTGCTTATGTGCTAGTTTCTTGTAATTGATAGTAATGGAGACTGTTTTGGAGTTTCCATGTGGGTGAAGTGATGAGCATTAACCTGAACACTCGAGTAGCATGAAGGGTTAGAATAAAGAAATAAAAAATATTATAAATTCTTTGATTCTTTAATGCCTTTATTGAGTTGAGATAACATGTAGATTTTGAGATTACCGAATGGGGATATATGCATTTGATTCCTCCTTGTTGAATATTTTTACCGTGTAAGGGTCTTTGATTAACTTTAGTTGTTGATTTATATTCTTTGCTCATGTAAGGGCCTTATTGATTCACTTACTTTGGCAGTGCCATTTTTCTATATGCATATTATATTTGTTTTTTTGGTTTTAGTCCTTTAAGATGGAATAGAGGTACTTAGTGATTCTTTACTTCATATTGCCCATGTGTGGCTTTGGTTGATTTGATATGACTCTATATTTTATTTTACACTTACCAGTGACCTTATTGATTATTGAGTGACTTTCTATCTTTCCATTATGTATATGAAATTGCTTAATTGTTTTGGAAATTTTAATTCCTGATTTGTAAAAAAAAGGGACGAGTTCCGTATCGACATTGTTATGATATGATAATATTAGTGATAACAAAAAGTAAGGACTGAAGTACATACTAGAATTTTTGTGATTTGATGAGATTAATGATATAAAAATCTAGGGTACAGATCTGTACCGGTATTAATATGATTTAATGACATTAATGATATGAAATCAATGGTCATGTTCCTTCCCAATATTGCTGAGATATTTATATTTTTATTTGACTTTATATATTGTTGGTTCTAAGATAATGATATGAGAAAATATATTATTGATTATGACTAAGTTGAAATACAGGAGACGATTATGAATGTGTGGTTACTCTTACCTTAGTTTATTCCTTCAGAAACCATCCTAGAAGTCCATTTCTTTGGTATCTAAGATGTACCCTTCTACCATGGGTGGACTGGTCTGTTGCGAACTAATAGTAGTGTAACAAAATCCTTACACGAGTTAGTGGCATGATTGGTGGTATTTCCCATAGGTTGTAAATTAGCTCAAGAAGGCAGACATGTACCTAAATATACTAGTGATGATCCTTCAGTAGTGATAGTGAAATTATAAGGCTGATTTGGTTCATACAGTGATTCTTTTACCTTTTTTCTACTTATCCTAGAATCCATCTTACAAGTTTATTTAGTTGATATCTAGGTACACTTGTGTGTTGAGGACTTAGTGGGGCGCTAAAAGATAGCATGGACTTGGACTCGATGGATGATGACTTATTGTTTATAAGATGATTTATGGAATGTATCATGTGATTATTCTTTTACATTGGCCTACCCATAGTAGAATACATGTTATAAGTCCATTCATTAGTGTATAGGATATGGCCTTCTTAGCGCTAGTGGACTTGTATGTTGGGGATTAAGTGGAATGATATAGAACAATATCGACTTTACTTGATGATTTAAGGATTGATTTATGTGATTAGTATGTAATGTTTATGAAATGATGTTGTTTTTGGTCTAGATATTTTATAATATATCCTTCAAGTCCATTCTTCAGTATCCATGATGTAACATTCTTGAAGCGAGTGGACTTCTGTATTAGGAACTGAAATAGATGTTAGACATGAGTAGGGTTCCTTATGCCTAAGCCTAATCCTTTTAGAAAGCATACGATAAGTCAATTTCTTGGTATCCAGGATGTACCTTTCTTACTGTATGTGGACTCGAGTGTTTGGGATTGAGTAGGGTATTGAAGGACGCCTTTCATAAATCTATAGCATGATGAGTGGGATTTTCCTACAAATTGATGATTGACTCGACAAGGGAGGCCTATACCTGTACAGGTTGAGGGTGATATTTAGGGACTTTTGATTGATGCAGATGCAATGATTAACTAGTGTCACGAACTGATTTCTCAGGTCATAAAGGTATATATATCCCACTATAGGAGAATCACCCAACAAGTATGTATAACAAGAACAAAACTAAAAGCGGAAGAGAAGGCATATATAAGGCATAAGTATAGGGATAAGCAGAAGTCTAATTTGTAATATAACACCTAAAATTGGTATCAAAGTACATGAGCCTCTATGGATAAGGTATCAAAAGATTCAAGCCTGATAATAAAAATGAAGTATCTGCCTTCAATAATACAAAATGACAGTATGAAATAATAGGGAAGGTAAAGGCAAGCTCCGAACACCAAAACCCATCATTTACCTTAAAACAAGATACTCAATAGAAATTTGGAATCAGCGGGGATGACTCATACTCAGGCTTACACCAAAAGATGCAAAAGTGTAGTATGCGTACAAAATAGCCAAAGAAATAAGGTAACCAGTAGGCATTATCGGCCGAATGTTCCTATAGATGAAATAAGAGTAGTAAATAGACAGATAAAGAAAATAGGTCATAAAAATCAAGCATGCAAAACAAATAGAGAAACTAGCTAATAGGATAAAGAAAATTAGACATTCAAGATAACTAGCTAACGGTAAGGAAGATTCAGGCAAGCAAAGATAGAGTGAACATGAATTTATGCTTAGCTAAAAAGATAGCTATAGAATAACAAAAGTAGTGGTATACCTCAAATAATAGTAATGGGAAGGAGGGCTAACAACAACATATATAAAAATAAAAGGCATTAAAGGGAAACTAAAAAATATAAATCCATACCATGACAATATATTGGATAGTAATAAGTAAAAAAAAAATCCTAACGGCTTCTCATACAACCAAGGGATAAAAGCAAGTGAATGCAAACCCTCCATCATCCCATACAATTGGAGATTACAAATAACAAACAACACCAAAGGATAAAATCTAGATGATATAATATGATGCGAGAAATAAGTATGTAAGCTCCTTCTCCATACCCATAGGTCTTGAATGCAGGACCCATAGAAGAACATCCTTGTATACCTCTATGTGATAGCACAAAATCCCAAGTCATGATAGCACCTGCCTTAACCTATCTAGATAGTTAAGCTTGTCCAATTCTACAAGGATGAATGCAAATAGTATTGAATTGGGGAGAAGAAAATAAGGTACAATATAAAAATCCAACAACATAACCTATTGTTACCTTTTTTTAGTGCTCTACTCAATCCCTAACTCATAAGTCCATCCATTATAGGAAAGGTTCTTTCGACGTTGTCGAGAAATAGATTTTTGCAGCATATTCTTAATGGGTAAGTCAAGATAGAAGAATAAACTAATGAACCAATCCTTTACCATAAAATAACCATCACCAGCTTATCCGAGTACAGGTCCTCCTTATCGAGTTAAAACACGAATAATGGAAATATCCCACTTGATATCTAACCCCGAAAAGATTCTGTTACACCTATATCAGTTCCTAACTCACAAGTCCAATTACTATAGGAAGGGTACATCCGAAATTGCAGAGAAATATACTTGTAGGATGGGTTAGAATAGACCCAAGTGAGCATACAAAACTGATCATAACTATTTTCCCTTTCTCATTCATTAACCATAACCTGTAGACTTTGATTATTTTAATATCGTATAATACAATTTCCAATAAATAAATAATCAACTCACCGTACACACCTGCAACTAAATCGGTATGGTCAGGACATATAGGGGATAGATAATCCATGTACTACCCATCAC
>JBDJHY010239831.1:0-10861 GCA_039654485.1 Withania somnifera
AGTAGTTTAGGGTGGTGGGGGGCTGGACAACCTCGTGGGGAGGCTGTCCAGTGGCCTGAGAGGCCATGGAAGGGCTGAAATTGGCCAAGAAAAGAAGAAGAAATCGCCAAAGCTAGAGAGAAAAATCTCTAGCTGCCGTGGGGTTTTTTTTTAGGGTGGGTTTAGGGTTTAGGGTTTTGGGGTTTTGGGGTTCAGGGTTCAGGGTTCGTAGAGATAGTATTATCGCATGTTTTTTTAGGGGTTTTTTTCTATCGCAACACCATTAACTCGATTGACCCAAAAGAATATTGTATTTTAGTGGTCGGATGAGTATGAAGAGTTTTCAAAGGCTTAAACTTTATTGAGTTTAGCCTCGGTCCTGACTTTGAATTTTGAGAGTGAGCCTTTCACCATGTCTTATGATGCTTCTAGAATTAGTTTAGGTGGGTTTTTGATGCAAAAGGGTAAAGTTATTGCATATTCTTCCAAACAGTTGAAGACCCATAAGAAGAACTACCCTATCAATGATCTTGAGTTAGTAGTCGTGGTGTTTGTGTTGAAGTTATGAAATCACTACTTATATGGAGTTCATTGTGAGGTATTCAACTATCATAAGAGTCTTAGTACATCTTCGATTAGAGGGATTTAAACTTGAGGTAATGACGGTGACCATTCTATACCACCCAGGTAAAGCTAATGTGGTAGTTGATACTTTGAGTTAGAAGTGAACCAGTATGGGTAGTCTGTCCTTAATTTGAGCAGAGGTGCAACCTTCATCTAGGGAGATTCATATTTTGAAGAATAGTTTGGTTCACTTTCAAATTTCATATAGTTGTGGTATCCTAACATTTATTGAGTCCCATTCTTCCCTAATGGAAAAGATTAAAGAAAATAGTTTGAAGATGAAATTTTGTTCATTATCAGAGATAAAGTGTTAATAGGACAAATAAAGGTGACCCAGAGAGTATTTTGAGGGTTGGAAGAAGGCTATATGTGCCTAAGAAATGTGATTTGACTAATTTGATCATGATAAAGACACAAAGCTTGATCCATCAATCTTGGAGTGGCAAAGATGTATCATGATTTGAGCCAACACTACTGGTGGTGTGGTATGAAGGGAGATGCAGTGGAGTTTTATGATAGGTGCTTAAACTATCAGGAGTTATGTTTGAGCATCAAAGGCAAGGTAGCGTGTCTTAGAGGATGATCATTCCTTCATTGAAGTGGGTGTGAATTACCATGTATTTTATTGTCGGATTGCCTCGGACCCAGGGCATATTTGAATCTATTTGGGTGATTGTGGATCGATTGACTAAATTATTTGGGTGATTGTGGATCGATTGACTAAATCTTCCCATTTAATTTTGATCAAGGGTGTTACGACCCAAATCTCAGGTCATGATGGTGTCTACAATCCTCCTATAGACAGCCTAACCCTATAGCCTAGAGCTGCACACAATGGGATATAAGCTCTCAACACAACCAAAACATCAAGGAAAGCATAGACAATACATAATAACAAAAGCCAACAAGTAATCATACAAAACCCAATTCCCAAAACCTGGTGTCAGAGGCATGTGGAGCTACTATAAAGGATAAACGGAAGATGTAAAATACAAATATCCTATAATAGATAATACAATACAAGGCCTGCTTTGGACCAAATAAAGCAAGACAAAAGTCAAGGAAACCATGATTGGCTCGGGCGTCAAAGCTCATCATAATCTCTGCAAGTCAGTTAGGTCTACTCCGCACTATCTCGTCATTGCTGATGACCCCTGCCGGTATCTACACCACAAAAAGATATAGAAGTGCAGCATAAGTACCAAACAAGGTACCCAATAGACATCATCAGCCTACTGAGTTAAAATAAAATGAGAGTAATAAAGCGAGGAAGTAAAACAGGTCGATAGTAGTGCAGAAATAGTAAGGAAACAGTAAAACTAATAATAAGCAGAAGAGTAAGATATCGAACGTACTAGTATAGAACTACATGAACTAAACACGATAGATGCAGACTATAGAGTCTAAAATCTGAAACCCGTAATGAAGTAAAGAAAGATACTTGAACTCCAGCGACGAATAAAGATCGAATAGAAGGATACCACTAAATGCAGAATGAAAGTAAACACACAAGGTGACCTTGCCAAGGAGACCTCGCCAAGGTGACCTCGGGGTGCTGGCATGACTTATCCAGGGCGGCCTCTCCAAGGTGGCTTCATCAAGGCAACCTCGCCAAGGTGACCTGTTCAAGCGCCACTAGGTGGTCTGTGATCTGTAGCAACCCCTTTTCAAAAGAGGGGAAAACTCTGGGGGTATCAAAAAGCATCAGGAGTCTCCAATTCTAACAAACCCTAAATTCATTTTGGGTGGAAAAGCCCATCATAGAGCTATAACCAGCTAGAATTCAGTAAGTGAACATAATCCAACTAGGAAATAAGGATAAAGAATCTATAATCTAGAACTCATGAATTGAACCATAAACTAACTGGAAATAAAGATCAAACAACTACACTCAAACAAGTCTAAATAAAGAGCGACAGCTACACTCTGTTAAGTTTTTAACAATAGTGAACAGCTACCATTTCTACAGAAAAATGAAAGAGAAATAACTTACCAATGAAGGGAAAGACAAGTGTGAGCTTGGGGATGGACTTCCCTTCAATTTGGTTGAGTTTTGGAACTCAGCAGCAGGCTGGACAAAGAAAGCAGAAAACTAAAGATATTAGAAAAGTGATCTGAAAATTTGAGGAGCAGTATATATACTGCCAGGCCCTTGCCCTGCTACCGCGTGGGTCAAGTCCAATAATAAGATTAGGCTAATTCTTCAACAAAACAACCCAAACATTTTGCACAGAAAGCTCTACAAAATAACTAATACTTAAAACGAAAAGCCCAGAACATAGACTTAAGGTCCATCTAGACCAAGGTCGATATTCTGGAGCTAACAAAATTGCCAAAATTCAATTCTGAGCATGTTTACTACTATTTCACTCTTGAGTTCCACTGTTTCAAAACTGAAACTTCAAAATAGAAAAACTAAGATAACGAGAAAATGAGTCACCAAGGCACCGAGCTACCGATCCTAGTAGGTCATAAATAATCTGGGGAAACTATTAAAAATATCTAAGCACAAAAAAAGATGAAAAACAACAAATTTACCGAGTGGGTCTTACAAAGGGTTATTTCATGACTAAGAAGATTGCGGAGATTTACCTCAGTGAGATTATTTATTTAGATGGTATCCCTATTTCTATCATTTCGATTGAGGTTACTTTTTCACTTCGCACCTAGGGAGTGTATTGTAGCATGGTTTAGGTACTGCGTTACATATGAGTTCATCTTTTCATCCCCATACCGATGGCCAATCCGAGAAGAGGATTAAGGTCTTGAAGGATATGCTATGGGCTCAAATTATTGATTTTGAAGACAAATTAGATAAGCATTGTACAACTACTTATTTTGTACTAAAAAACTATTCTAAAATGAGTATTTCGAGTAATGGAAGTTAAAGGGAAATTTACTAAAGAATTCACCAGAGTGGTACAAACTGTACCAAGAAGGTTCAAACTGTAAAAATTTGGTACGGATTATACCAAGGTGGTACAGACCGTACTAGATCAAATGGACAATCTAGGTCTTACAGATATGCTATGGTTCTACGTTATTGATTTTGGAGATAGATGGGACAAGCATTGTAAGGACCCATACTCATTTTGTTCTCAAAAACTAATCTAAACTAAGTTTTTTGGGTAATGGAAGTTAAAGGGAGATTTACCAAAGGAATTCACCAAAGTGGTACGAACTGTACCAATAAGGTATGGACTATACCCAGTTCTGTGTTGTAGCCTCAGAAAAAAAAAATCCCTTTAGTACAAAGGGGGGTACAGACCGTACCAAGGTGGTACTGACTATACCAATGCCCCATCCCAGTAAAATTCAGCATTTTAAATAAAGGTATTTTGGTCAAATCCATACCACCCTGACCCTATACTACACCATTTTAACTGCTCCATAAGGTAATATAAATACCCACACTTAGGAAAAATCCATCATTTTACACTTAAACTTACAGAAAAAACTCAAAAAATTCTCTCAACATATAAACTAGGGTTTTTCACCTTCAAGCATTAGAATCCAAGTCTCCTTGAAACTTTCAGTTAGAATCTTCAACCAATTGGTATGTCGGTATTCAATGGAGATATCCTTTCATCCTCATGCCCAAAATTTTTAGTTATTAAACAAAAGTTTCTATTTTAGGGTCTAGGGTTCTTATCCAATTATGAGTATTGATTTCTATTTTAGTTTCTCATCAGTTAAACATGTCCTTGCATCAATTTATGAATAGTACACATGTTATCCCTATTTAACTTAGTATTTAGTTATATTATGATTTCAAATTTAAGGTTTATGACTTGATCATATTTACAAGTATATAAGGATATAAGCATGATATTATTAGTTTTTAGGCTACATATGACACCTATAAGTATGGTTTGCTCTTTTGATCACAGTTTTAGACAAACTACAGTTAATTTCCTTATGATTTCTTACTAAAGAGATAGCATGATCTTTCAGTACGATTTCAGTTATATTGATGTTAATATCAAATTATAGACCCACTTATTATGGAACTCAAGCTCAACTTTAAAGGTTTTATGATTGTATATATATTATTCTTATATTATGAGTAGCACTACCTTATTTGGGAGGATTTATTTAACACAGCGAGAGCGTATGTTCTATATAACGTAAGTTTCATAACCAGGTAGGCTTTTATATTTCCATTTGTGGCCTAGTATATTAGATCCCTAGTTATGGTTCTAACTATGGTAGGTTAGGACCCTTCTTTTTTAGTATAAAGGTAGCACACTGACCTCCATGTATACTCTCATAGTTGATGTAGGTTAGAAGAAACTCCCACATATGTTCTTTTTTCAGTTTTAAGTATATAGGTATATTGCAAGATTTATCAGTTTTATTAGTTCAAAATGGTTATTTTTCGCATTAGCATGATGAACAGATTTTTTTTAAATATGATTTCAGCTAAAAGTTAGTTATAGTATGTCAGCCTCATAATTTATTAAATGTCCAGCTTTTTTGGATCTTCAGCCTATAATTTATCTCCATGTTACATATGTATTTTAGTACTCCTTCTTTCAGATGTGGTTTTTTGTTTTATGGCTCTTATGTGCAAACTCATTACATTTTATGTTGCATACTCAGAACATTCTAAAAGTACTGACCCATACTCATTCGCCAACACTAACCATGTAGATTCATTCTATCTAACCTACACTTGTGGATAGCTTTAGATTCTCCTTCCATCAGAGTCACGGTGGTGAGTTCTCATGACCTGCGGGCCCATATATCATTCTAGAAACTTATGGATGTCTTAGTATATTTTATGTTGTCTTTCAGTTCCAATACTTCTTTATGAGCTAGAGATATGTTCTAGCCAGTTATTCTCATGTTACTAGAGGCTTTCAGATACACAATCGCTTATAGTTGTTTGATCCATGGGTTTTCTTTATTTTGACTTGAAGTTTAGTATGCTCAGCTTTGAGATTTAGTTATTTCATTGCTCTATCATTTTAGTTTAATACCTTAAAAATAAATTAGTATCATTGTCAGTCTTGTTATTTCAATTACTTTTGTCATGTTATATTGTTATATTAATTTTTCCACCAGATACTCAAGGTTAGCTGAGGGTCCTTCAAGGTTTTTCAATACCGTGTTTCATCTAGGGTTTAGGCTCTGGGCATGACAAGAATTTACCATTAGCATAATTTTCTTATAATAACAGTTACCACTCCAGTAATTATATGGTACTTTTTGAGACATTATATAGTAGGAGATATAGATCTTTAATCGATTGGTTTGATGCGGTTAAGGTGAGAGCCATTGATACTAATCTACTTTGTAATGTTATGGAACATGTCTGAGTTATTTGAAGCTTATTGTTGACATCCTAGAGCATATAGAAGAGTTATTTTGACAGACAGGTTTGACCCTTAGAGTTTATGGGAGGTGATTTTGTTATGCTAAAGGTTTTACCCAGGAAAGTTTTGGTGAGGTCTCGAAAGAAGGGCAAGCTTAGTCCTAGATTCATTGTACCATTTGATATTCTAAAATATATTGGGGAAGTGGCATATAAGTTAGCTTTACCACCAAGTTTGTCAATAGTGCATCCTACATTTCATGTTTCCATGCTTCTGAAGTATAATTCTAATGATTCTCATGTGATCCACTATGAGTCTATGACGTTGGATCCTTACTTGACCTATTAGGAGGATTTTGTGCCTATTTTTATAGGCAAGTCGGAAGTGAGCAATAAGGAAATTAATTCAATAAAGGTTCAGTGTAAGTAACTCCCAGTTTTGAAGGCTAAATGGGAAATTGAGTTTGATATACGTACTAGATATCCACAGCTTTTTGAGGCTTTAGATACTTTCTCTTTCTTTATGTTCGAGGTTGAACATGGTTCTTAGTTGTGGATGATGTAATGATCATGAAGGTCATTTTTGGTATTTTGTAAAATTACCCTTTTACCCTTCCTAAGAGTTGCCTCGGGTCATATTTGTTTAATTTATGGGATTGGTTTAGAAATCCGAGCTAAAAGTTTCAAGCTTTGAGAATTTTAATTTGTGGAAGTCTTTATGTTGAAATACTGGACTTTGGTTCTTATTTGGAGTTTTGAGTCTCGGAATGTGGAAATTGGTCTAGGAGGATCTTCATTTTCAGTTCTAGGCTCTTCATCTTGAATTTAGCTCACTTGATGAGATAAAATTAGATTTTAAGGCTAAAGTTTGACTTTGGTCAATATTCGATGATCGAATTCTCATATTTGAATTTCATCAATTTCATTAGATTCGAGAGGTCCTTTTTAGTGTAGAAGAAGGTTCAAAATATCATTTGAAAGTTCTGAGGGAATTTTTTTTCGTAAAGTTTCCATTTTTCGTCACCTTGGAGGGTATCGAGACAAGGATAACTCGAATTTGCATTTTGGTTATTCCATTAATTTCGTAATATTAATTTTAGTAGGCAAGCATATATGGTTTGTATGCACGAAATTCTGAGCAATTCCTGAGGATCCAATCGGTGGTTAAGTTTTAATGCTAATTGATGTCATGCTTCTGCAATCTGGTGACAATAAATAGCTCTTCATGAATGCGAAGGCATTTCACACAATCACATGGTCATCCCTGGAACGTATCACGATCGTGAAAGATTCCTCACACAATCTTATAACTATATTTTCTAACACATTGCGATTGTGAAGCCCAGTGTCGCAATTGCGTAAATTACTACCTTCTAGTGAATTGTATCTTAAATCACTATTCACAAGTTTATTTTCCTATTTCACCATTTTTGACCTAGTGAGCTCGCTTGAGGTATTTTCAAAGATTATTTTCGAGGTGAATCATTTGGATAAGTTTCTAAAATATTAAATCTTCGATTTCCTATTAATTATTCCTCGATATTAACATCAAATTTGGTGATTTAAAGGTATAAAATTTGGGGGTTTTTTTTAGAAAACCTTGATATTGTATTTTTAAACTTTGAGAGTCAAATACTACTCCATTTTTTATAAAGTTTTATATTTATGATCCCTAAAACATGAAAATCATGATTTCTAAAACAAAGTTGTCAAAATTCTCTTGACCTCAATTTTTGCATTATGGGGTGATTTTGGATCCGATTTTGAAAATATCAATATGAGTATCAAAGTTTCTATTTTTTATGTTTAGCTCATATGTGATTATATATTGTGAAATCAGAGGTTCAACGCAAGGGTAAGGCACCGTCTTGATTGAATTTTCTTCGTTTAAGGCAAGTGAAGGATTAACCCTATCAACAAAGTGGCATAGATTCTTTGATATGTATATTTACTTGAAATTAAGAGTAATGGAATTTACTTTGGTGTATCCATATGGGTAACATGATGATCATCCACCCGGATACTAAAGTCGTGCATGAGGGGTTAAAACAAAGATAATAAAAGTTGGAAAGTACTGAATCATTGATAAGGGATATGTGTGGCCATGAGGTGCCAAATTACATTTACTTATACTTGTTGTATCCTTATTTGATTTCACACCCTTGAGTGGATTTAGTTGAGATTTACATTAATTCCTCTTTTTTTTGGAGCCCTTGAGTGGCCTTGGTTATGTAATGAATAGTATTTCCCTTTTCCCAATAATATGCATATGTTATACCCACTGTTTACATGTATTTGGATATTGATTAAAAGACATGATTATGAGGCATATAAAGTATGAGAATAGAAAGAAAAATACAAAACGGAAAGTAATATGAAAGACCATGGCTAATATATGATTCTGGCGTGATAAAGTTAATGGTATGTGATACAAAAGATCATGGTTGATGCATGATTCCATCTTGGTAAAGGTATTGATATATGTTATGAAAGATTATGGCTAATAAATGATTTGATTCCTGCATGGTAAAGGTAATGGTCTATAAGGTGAAAGACCATGGTTGATGAATGATTTTGGCATAGTAAAGATAAAGATAGTTGATATGTTGTACTAGTATTGACATGTGATTATGGCATGGTACAAGTATTGGTTTAGATATGCATTATATCCTATGACATTGCATCATACGCACATTGTCTATTTGCAAGTTTGCCTCCATATTTTTGTGAGCATGTCTATTAGAGGATGACTTAGTATCCCTTAATATGTTATTGACTTTTCTCACTTATTTCATTAATTGAAATAATATTATGAGCCTTAAGTGATTGATCATGATGAGGTTTTAGGATTTGGTTATAGTCCCAAATGAGGTGAGATAAATTATTTTGTCGTAAAATAAAATATAGGAAGCCTTTAGAAGTGTGAGTGGAAATGAGGAGAATTGTATTTGTCAGAGAATATGAGTGTTACACTTATTACGATCTGGATTGTTTCACTTCGTTATTGACATGGTATTTTAGTTGGCTGGTAGAGCCTTGTTGAAATTATCTTATTATAGACTAGGCTCGGTGCTAGTTGATTACTTTAGTTTATAGATTTACCTTGTTGGTTGACTATGTTGAAATATTATTCCTTGTTATCACCCATACACCCTGTATCTCGCATTTATTTTCCATTATAAATTGATAGGTTTGGTATGATTTGTTGCTCTGTGTCTGAAGGATTGTGGTTGGGATGATTGGGGTAGTTGGTGATTCATCACAACTTTGTTTTTGTGTCAGGACATGAATACTCGTTGCATACCCATTGTTTATTTGGTACTCACCCCTTACTTCCTGCACTTGTGTAGGTGTAGAGTCTGGTAAGGTTTAATCATCTCCCTTTAGATTAGGTCTGAGGCTTGTGTTTCAGAGAGTTATAGTAGTTGTTTATCATCCAACAGATGCCCAAACTCTTTTGTTTATATATTAGATCATACTTCAAGATTCTAGGTGGCTTTGCAGTTGGATTTTTATATTGTACCCTCTTTTCTTCTTGCTGATTCATTAGATTTTCGCATTTATCCTTATAGAATTGTTCAAGCTTATCTATCTAGGTGGGTTAAGGCAGGTGCTATCACGACTTAGGTTTTTGGTCGTGACATCTAGTAAATTATTAAGCATGAGAAAACATGAACAATGATACCCATATTTCTATGTTTAAAATTTGGACTAAAATAGCCCCTAAAAAGTCAAAAAATGAAGCATAAGGGTAAGCTTGGAATTTTTTAAAAAAATTATGTTACCCATGGTTTAAGGATCTCAAAATATAAAATTTGGTTGAAAATAAAATAGATCTTGACCTTCAAAATCTAAATATTCCAAATCAAGGTTTTTCTTAAAATAATCTCCAAATTTTCACTTTTAAAATATTAATTTTGATGTTATAATTATGAGATAATTAATGGGTAATAAAGAATCAATAATTAAAAAACATGCACAAGAGTTTTGCCTCAAAATCTATCTTTGGAGATACCCCAATATAAATTTGTAAGGTTCAAAAAAATAAGGAAGAAAATATGATTTGAGGCTTTAATACACTGCCAATCACGAAGAGAAATTGGTCCACGTCAGTTAATGACCTATAAGATCACATTTGCTACCATGCTATCGTAAAGATTGAATTTCATATGGTATGCTATCGGAACATCCTATCATGTAATCACAAAGTGTAGAAAAAAAACTACGCAATCACGACCCTATGGTGCATGATAACAAAGAGGAATTGATGGTTGCACCTAAAGCCACAACATCATCTGAAGAAGCTAAATGTTCTGAATAACTCTCGGGATTCATTTGGAATCCCGTGCACGAAATTACATATGCTACCCACTAAATTCGATATTCTGGACTTAATGGGATCATCAAAATAGGAATTGTAGGTTTCTTTGATTCGATATACGCCATGGTCGATAAAAAATAACTTTGCACAAATAGATCAAAATACCCTCGGAACTTGTAAAAAGTTATCTGAACCTTCTCTTAAGCAAAAAATAACCTCCAGAATCCAATAGAATAGACGGAAGTCAAATTTGAACATCCGATCATTAAATATTGACCAAATCCAAACTTTAGCTTAAAACTCAACTTTATCTCGACTAACGAGATAAAATTACCAAGAAAAAACTAAAATTGAAAATAAAGGTCCTCCTAGATCAAATTTCTCATTCTAAAGTTGATAGAAGTGATAGAATTTCATTTCGAGACTCAAAACTTCTAAAGTTAACTTAAGTCATCTATATCAACTTAAAGATTTTCAAAACTAAAAAATTTCCTAAAACTCTCAACCTTTCACTCTAGTTTCAAATCAACCACTAAATGAATCAAATACTATCCGAGACAATTATCAAAAAGGACAAAATGATAACTTTACAAAAAAAATTTCAAAATGACCATAAGGGT
>JBDJHY010239842.1:0-10861 GCA_039654485.1 Withania somnifera
GGTGGACAGTGTAAATCTCTAAATGGAGTCCAGAAGAATATTTCCTTAAAATCTTAATCATGAAAAACACGATTGCCAAATCCAAGTCATGGGTGGGTTAGTTGCACTCGTGATACCTTGATGCATATCTATAACATGATCCTGCTGCATCAGAACATAACCCAATTCAATACTTGAAACATCATAGTAAACTATATAAGGTTGGCCCGCAACTGGTAGAACAAGAACTGGAGCGGTAGTTAACAACTCCTTCTGCGTCAAAAATCTAGACCCACATTCATTTGAGCACTGGAAGGGCAAATCCTTCCATGTCATTCTAGTCAATAGGGATGATGGAAGAAAAACTCTGCACAAAGGATGATAGTACCTAGCTAACCTAAGAAAACTGCGGATCTCTAGGATAGTGGTAGTTCGAGGACAATCACATACAACATCTACCTTAGATAAATCAACACCAATACCGATACCTTACACTACCTGTCCTAGAAATGAACTAGAATTGAGCCAAAACTCACACTTTGAGAACTTAACATATATCCTATTAGTCCCTAAAATCTACAACACAACCCTCAGGTGCCCCTCGTGTGTTGCTCAGCTCCACGAGTAAACTAATATATCATCTATAAATACAATCAGGAATTAGTCAAAATAGGGCCTGAACACGTGAGTCATCAATTTCATAAAAGTTGCAGGGTCATTAGTCTGCCCAAACGACACCACTAAGAACTCATAATGCCCATACCTCATCCAAAAAGCTGTCTTCAGGAAATCCTTGGTCCGAATCCTCAACTTGTGGTAGCCAGACCTTAAATCAATATTAGAGACACTATGGCTCTCTGAATCTTATCAAACAAGTCATTAATACGCAATAAGGGATACTTATTCTTAACTATCACCTTATTCAACTGCCTATAGTAAATTCATATTTGTAGAGAACCACTATTCTTCTTCACAAACAGCACATGGATACCCCACAATAACATGTTGGGAAGGATGAATTATCTGTTAAGAAAATCCTGCAACTGAACACTTAACTCTTGGAGGTCATTTGGGTCCATGTGGTAGGGAGAAATAGAAATGGGTATGGTGCCCCTCTCAATATCAATAGCAAAATTTATATTACGCTAGGGTAGAAGGCCAGGTAAATAAGTCGCAAAGACATTTATAAACTCGTTAACTACTAACATAGACTCATGAGAGGGAGACTCAATAATGACATCTCTAACATAGGCCAAATAGGCATAGTAAACCCAAGAAATAAGTCTACAGGCCCACTAATAAAAAATGACCAGAACCGAAGAATGGTTAGTAGGACTGCACTTTACAATTGAAGGTACACCAGATAGAGACAAGGTCACAGTCTTTGTATAGTAATCCAGGACTGCATAATAGGGGGACAACCAGTCTATGCCTAGAATCACATCAAATTCTACCATATCCAGCTTAATCAAGTCAACTTGAGTGTCGTGACCATAAATGGTCACCATATATGACCTATATACTTGATCTACCACTAGATTTATGCCAACCAGGGTACATACCCTCAAATGTTTAGTAATCGCTCACTGGAAGAACCCAACCAAGAAGTAAACTAAACAAATACAAAAGACAAGGTGGAACCCGAATCAAATAAAGTCAAGAAGGAGTACCCAATAACAAATAATGTACTAGTGACAACCTCATTTGAGGCCACAACCTCGGCCCTACCTGTAATCGCATTAAGCTAACGATGGCCCCCACCTTGCTGTGATCAAAACACTTACCTCTAGCCTCTACTTCCTGGCCTCCTCCCCTTTCCCCTGAGTAGATGGCGGCCTACCTCTAACAGGTGGCACTATCTATAGTGAATGGGCAGGCAGGGATGCGGCCCAAGTGGCCCTGTGTTGAAGAAAATCTCTAGAAAAGTGTCCTTTATCTCTAGAAAAAAAGCAAATCTTCACAAAACGATCTTAGGGAACCCTGGGGTAGTCTCTTGCATAGTGAACCACCCCTCCACACTCATAACAACTATCCCATCTCTGAACTAACCTCGGGTCCCTTAACAAGTCCCTGCGAACCTAAATTTGGGCCCCTGACGGGATTTCTACTCGACCCTCTACCGAAAGTCTGAAGTGAAGCTTGGTACTCTCAGCTAGTATGACCTCCTCCACCAAAATCATGGCCCCTAGATCTAGACCCTGAAAAACCACATTGATGGTGGTGCCTTTTCTCGCTTCCCCTTGGGCTTGATGAGTTAAGGTCTCAATGCTGTGGCATGGTCCGCAACATCAAGAAATAACCTCTGCAACACCAATAGCCATTCAACCTGACTCTGCAGGTCCAATTTTATCCCATACACAAAGAGAATAATCCGCCCCTCCTCAGTAAGTAGTAAATCACTGAAATCCCTAGATAGATTAATAAAGTGAGCCTCATACTTAGAAATAGTCATAGTCCCCTGGCACAAGCCTGCAAATTGATCCTGCACTATCTTGTGGGTCTTAGGAACATACTGAACCACAAAGGCCTCTTAGAGTTGTCCTTAAGTCAGTGGGCCTAACCCTAGTGGCCTACGATCCATGAACGCTCACTACCACTGACTAGAGATACCCTCTAATAGATAAGAAGTAAAATAAGCACCATGCATCTCTAGTAACTCCAAAGTCCTCAGATGCTCCTCGCTTATAATGATAAACTCATGGGGGTCCTGCTCTTGTTCTCCCTAGAACATGGAGGAGGAAATCTATAAAAAGTGATCTATGATCTTTCGAACCATGAATACAGGTATAACAGGAGCTGGTGTTAGCACAGGTGCTATAGAAGTGGCAGTAGAAGTTTGTAATGGAACGGTTGGTGGCATTGATGGTATTGTTGGACCTGTAGGTACTGGGGGAGGTGGTAAACCTAGTGCCACTCCCTGAGTAGATGACCGGGGTCTATTTGTTAATGCCCCATCAAGCATCTGTAACATCTTCCACAATAGATCACTGAAACCAGAGGTGGTGGCTGTGAAAACTATAGTAGTGGCATAGGAGCTACCTATAGCTGCGTAGCAGCTGGGGTGATAGAAATCGGCTAAGAATCATCCCCTACCCCCTCATGACCTACTGAGGTAGGGTCTTGATATACGAAAGAACCTCTTGTACACACCATCTGAGAAAGAGTGAAGCCAAGGTAAGTTCTTAGAAACAATACGAATATCAACACACGACAGGATTTAAGAGATGAAAGCTTTCCTAAGGTACCCCTTAGCCTTCCAAAGATTGGATGCAGATGTCTATGCCCCTATCCGCAGGTTTCTTCTAGGTACTTGCTCCAATGCCAAAGAGACCGGTAAACCCAGGCTCTGATACCATTTTGTCACTACCCAAATCTGGGGTCATGATGGCGTCTACAACCTTTTGGTAGACAAGCCTATCCCTACAACTTGCAGATACTCGCAATGGGCCATAAAAACTAATGATCAACAACTCAAGAAATAACATAGCTAATAATATACAATAGCGAAAAAAAGAAACAAATATATACAACCCAAATCCCAACACCTGGTGCCAACAGCACATGGATCTACTAAATAAAGTATCCAAAAGAAGAATATATAAAAACACAGCTCCTACAAAATAACACTACATCAGGCCTACTATGAACAAAATAAAGTAGTCTAAAACAACAAGGAATCCACAATCATCTCTAACTTCAAAGCTCACCTGGTCTCTGTAGATCAGTGATATCTACGTAACACAATCTTATCATCTCTGATAATCCTTATTAGTATCTGCACCATGAAAACAGTACCAAAGTGTAGCATGAGTATTCAAACACGGGTACCCAGTAGGCATAATAGGCCGATCATACTAAATAAAATACAAGTAAGAAAAGGCGAGGAAAGTAAAACAGGTTGATAATAGTAAGAAAGCATAGTAAACTAGCTAAAGAGATTGGAAAGGTAGTGAGAGCTGAAATATATCCACTACTAACAAGGAATAAGTACAGGAGCTACAAATACAATGTAAGAATGATCATCATACGGGGGAATAACTAACTACTACGTAGAACCCGTAAAGGAAAATAAAGGAAGTGTACCTGAGCTCTAACTATATGCTAATACTAATATGACCACATATGTAATGCAAGTAATAAATCTTAAACGCAAATAAAACTAAGTAAAGATTAGGAAATAAACACATAAAAACCTACCTAAATTCCTATCCCAACGGTAGTCACAAATAACACAACACAACCTGTTAAGACTCCTCCCTTAAGCCCGTTGAGCACAAACAATGCGAGAACAAATGCATGGGGGCATTAAAATAAATCTAATTGGCGCCATATCATACCAGGAGTATTTGTACCAGTAGTACTAATCTCGGGGGATACACCCCATCAGTGCTAATCTAAAGGTCTATGCCTCAAAGGGTTGCACCTCTAAATAAAAATGCAGGATCGATGCCCCATCAGTGCCAATCTTAGGGTTTATGCACCGGAGGATCGTTCCTCTAAATTAAATATAAGATCTATGCCCCATCAGTTCCAATCTAAGGGTCTACACCCGGAGGATCACGCCACTAAATCAAATGCAGGGTCTATGCTCCATTAGTTCCAAATAGTACCACGTAGTACCGATAGTGTCCCAAGTAACTTTTTGGTAGTTTAAAACCCATATTTTGTTATATCTGAAAATATTGCCATACTATTAAGTGGTCCTGGAATAAGTATAAGTAGTAAAACCTCCTTTTCATAAGTTATTATTTCAGGAAAACTTTCTGGTTTACTTATTTGGGATTATGCCCCTACTACAGCCCCGAGAATCACTCGTGTTCAACCTACTAAAAACAAGAATGTAAAATGCATGGACACGACGCAACATAAATAATAATAATAAGAAGAGGGTAACCAAAAAAATTGGATAGGACAAAGGTTCACTACCTAAGAACTTATCTCACATCCTTCATCATACGTTGGTTCAAACGTAGCCTATAAGGCCCGAGGTCACCTGCGTTAAGGCTAGAACATTCCTTGAAACTCAACACCCTCCACGCCCCTTAATGGCCCCCCCCAAAAACAAGTACGGAAAGATAAATTATCGAAATAAAGGTGTCCCACCTAACAACCATTCCATACAACTAGACACACTAACAAGTATATTACACTAGCCCAGTCCATTAGTAAAGTAAACCTAGCCTACCTTGGCATCGACGAGAATCCTCTAAATGCATGCACCGCAGTCTTGAAGATCTGAACAAAGCCGAAATCACCCAAAACTATCAAATTATGAATCCAGGGGTCAAAACACGAAGAACAAGACCCATATTGCTAAATACAATTCTGGCTGGAAAACTGGCCTAAAGACGGGTCTGGAGCTTGGAAAAATAGTGTAAAAGTACCAGTATGAAGCCTCAACTCAAGGAAATCTTGGTTTAAATTTAAGCTTGATAGGATCACTGGAAGGTCCTCAATGGTTGAGCAAAGTCTAAGTAAATAGTGCAAAACATTGCATAGTCAAACAAGCTGAAACGGAAGAGTTCATGTAACAGGATTCGATTGAAACTTGATCATGGAGCGAAGGAGAGAACAACCCTCTAGAAATTACTCAATATTAATAGAGAAATTGATAGATAAAGAAGAATACAATCATATCCATTATTCGAGGAATTTACAAGCTTTAAGGAGGGGAAAACACTCTCATAAAAAGTGGGGAATCAAGGTTAACCTCCCCAAGAACTCCTTTAGCACCAATTGATGAAGCCCCAACCATGTTTTAGAGAGAACAGGAGAAGGGATAGAAACAAATGAGAGGAAAATCGGCTGAAATATCAAGGTCTACTGATATTTATCAAAACACAATGAAGCGCGACCGTACTAAACCATCGGGATCACGCTCAAAGAGGGAAAAAACTAGAAATGGCACGATCGTGCCTGTGTAGCATGATTGTGCTAAAAGGGAAATTCTGGGCAATTGTTTCAATCAGGGCTACATGAAGGAAAAGGTGATTTACCATGATCGCTCTAAGACTTGGAATTTGTAGAAAAATAGGAAAACTTCAAAAACGAAGGTACAGAATCAACAAAAAATCCAACAATAATAAATCAAATATGTATTTTGAGTTGAAAACACATTCCAAACTTAGTAGAATTAATGAAATGAATATTGGAGATCTTTTTCACAAAAAAGACCCTGGAACCAAAATTAACCAAAAGGAGCAATTTTCCAACTTTTAAAAATGATCCCAAAACTCGCTCGGATACCTCCAGAAGTGAACCAAGGGTCACTATAGACTAAATTCATAATTCTGGAGCTGATGGAATCATCAAAATTCTGATCCAACACTCTGATCACAAAAAGACTACCCAGGCTCTAAAATGGGCTTTAATTTATCTGAATTTCCATAAAATAGATAAAAATAAACATAGAAACCTTGAGACACAAACTTAAGGTCCATCTAGACCAAAGTAGGCATATCGAAGATAAAGGAACTTTTAAAACTTGATTTTTAAATGCATTTACTATGAATTCATGCTCAAGTTCCACCATTTCAAGGTTAAACATATAAAATAGGAAAATTGAGATAACATGCTATAGAACTGCCAGGGAACCAAACTAAAGGTCCTAGCAAGTTGTAAATTATTTGAGGAAGCTAATTGAAATCTCCAAGCATGGAAAAAGATGAAAGGAAAGTAAATAACCTAATGTGTCATTACAAGACTTCACCGTCATTCTTCCCCACAAAAATCATTCTTCAAGACTTAGGTTACCTGGTTGAAAGGATGATCCATGGTTTATCCCACGGCCTGTCAAGTCCTCTGTGGACTTGAAATGACTAAAAATAGGCAAGTATAGGGTCCAGGACTCAACCAATGGTCCATCAATTGAATTCATAGACCATAGACTGAGTCATTTGCATAACAGGTACATGCTCCATGAACCAATTATCATTGGGTTCTACAGGTCGTAAAAGTGGTCCACTAATCTTAAAGAGAGTCATGGTCGGCTAAAATTAATTTTTTTTTAATTCAAATAACCCAAACCAACCCAAGATCCATCCCCTTTTTCCTCTTTCTTTCCTTGCCTGATTTGAACAAATGGGGTTTCTACTAAATTAAAATGAGTTGAATCAACAACCAACTTGACTTATAAATAAACACTCCCAGTGTAACATACTACCTACTTCCTCTATTAATAGATACCATCACTTTAATAACTTCACCAGCGATCACCATCTAACTTCCATAACTGTCCCCTTTTAAAATTACAATTCACTATACTTGTTTCTTCTCACTTAACTACACTGTGTGATTGAAAAAATTTCCTTCACTGTTCCTAGTCCTTATTGCTGTTACAGTGCTTCATCTTTTTATTCACATTTAAGTTTATCTTCTCAATTCTAGTAAGTTTCTTGAATTCTCATTCAGAATTATAGGATTCACTTGATGTTGTATTTTAAATTACTGTACTACCAGTGGTTGGCATTCAACATTAAAAAATTTTTGTTTTGAATCATATAATTGTAGTATGATAATGTATGTTGTGTTTTTGTTTAATAATTTGATTTAAATTGGGTCTGATTAGTGTTAGATTTGTTTAGGGTTATTGAACTTGATTTAACTGATATAATTGAACCTTGCCTGTGCATTTGTTGACATTTTTATACTCTATTATTGTTGGTCTATTTAACCTTGTCTTGAAATGTTAAGTGAGGATTCTTGCATTCTTGTATTATCCAAGGATTGCGTTGATGTGTTATGTGTGATTTGTGTTGGATATTGGTCAGTCTACTTGTTGTTGAGATGTCAACCCTTACAGGTAGTAATCGTATGCATTGAGTGAAGAAACCAAGTTCCAAAATTTGAAAATGTTGAATTTTACACAAGTTGGAAACTTTAGTTGAAATCACGACGCGTAAAATCTATTGACGGACTGTGGAATCAGCCATCATTTTCAACCCTCTACATGTTGACACTAGATAAGGACTGTCCAGCTTGATGGACTGTCATTTAAAATAAAAGATCATCAAATGGTCCTTAAAATCCTTAAATAAAATGATAAAAATTACAGATAAGTTTCACAAAAGGGTTGATGGTCCGTGGATTCATTCCACGGTCCATAAACCTAATATTCAAAACCAATAACTTTCACTAGTTCAGTTTTAAGACCCAGTCCATAGTTCGTGGTTCCACTTCATGGATTGTGGACTTAAAAATTTCTAGTTTTTTTTATTTTACATATTTGTTTATTCTTTACATATGATCTAACCTTCGATACATAGGTATCACAAAACCTACACTTCAGGAAAAGAGAGAAGGCTAAAATTCCCTAGCTAAACAGAGTCAAATACCACTGGAGCATAGATTGAGAGATGAGGCCACCGTCTCCAAGGAGAGTGGATCTAAAGGGATATGATGTAGATCCAAGGTAAAATTATGCTTAGGCCATTAGGATCCAAATGAGATCCCTTTTTTTTTTACATAGCCTGCTCCTCTCCAGTATAACAAGAGAGGGGCTTCTCTAGGCTCTACTGGAGATATTAATAGTGGCTCTAATTAGGGTTTAGGTGATGGTTTCGATGATTGTTAAGATGATGGTACAAAGGATGATGAAGATAATCAGTCCATAATCAGGTAGAGTCACGGATTTGAGGATAATACTAACCAGAATGAGAAACATAGTTCCTCTCAAACTCTAGTTTCAACTGAGGAGCAAAGAAATTCTTAGGTTCAAAGAATAAGAGTGTTAGTAATCTAGTTTTAATGCAACAAAGTTGCATGACTCATTAAAAAATCGTCTAAAGGATTTTCGATCAAATAAAAAAGATATCATATTCATTATTAGAAGATATAAGACATTAAAAAGATTTAAAGTTTTCATTGGAAGCTATGGAGCATTAAAGATGTTGCTGATCGTTAAAGATATATGAAAAGAGTTTTTATCTTGGAATCAGTTGGTCATTAATTATTCCTAAGTTACTAGATAGATTACCTGCTACTATTGATGCAATGACTGGAAAGTAAATGAGTTAGTTAATGACTCACCATATTCTTAGAAAAAGTCCAACTTCTCAAACTCTTTCCAAGGATCGAATCTCTTGGGTTATTCCAACAGCTAGTTTCTTGCATCTATATAAAGAACAATTCTTTAAAAAGGATAGGCATTCTCTATAAGTCCTCTACCAATTTCATTATTTTCTATACTTTAATATGCATTTTATTACCTCATGTTTTGCTGTGTACACAAAAAAAAGATGGGGAAAATTCTAGTGAGGATAACATCAAAATGTTTTAAAGAAAAAGAGAAAATATGACCCAAGTTTTATATAGACTCAGTACATCTTTATTTGTTGTAAAATGAATTTTGTGTAAACTTAGTTGACTTGTAATTATTCAAAATAGTGAGACCCTATTTTAACCTAAGGGGACTGGATTAAGTCTCATATTGATTCCCAAACATTATAAAACTATTGTGTGCTGATTTTCCTATCTGTATGTTATTTAAATTGAATATTGATCAAAATATAGTTATATTTTGATCGACTCTATCTGACAGTCGAATAAGGAAATAAAAATTTGTAATTCACCCTCCTCCTCTTGCACTTTCACCTGGTATCAGAGCAAGGTATCACATTCATTTCTTAACAACAAGTAAATACAAATTATGGAACAATATATTTCTAGAGCTTTATTTCAAGTGGGAACTTCCAAGTCAAGATCTCTTTATTTCAATGGGAAGCATTTTTTACATTGGAAGATTAGATCTTTATTAAATCATATGTTGTCAAAGCATGGAGAGTGACAAAGATTTGTGAATTCGCTATTCCTCCTCACAAAAAAAAAAAACAAATAATGATGGAACTATAAGTGAAATTATTCCATTATTAGATTACTAAACAAATGGTTATTATTCAAATAAATTCCAAGATAACGGGCCTTATCTATAACTCCACCAGTGGAGAAAATATGTGAATTTTTTTATTGTAAGTCTGCAAAGAAAATGTGTGATAAATTGGAAGTAACTTAGAAGGAACTGATAAAGTCAAACAAACAATCATGAGATTATTATTCTACGACTATGAACTATTTCAAATAAAGTAAGGAGAAATAGTTGAGGCCATGTTTGAAAGACTTAGAAAAATTATTAGAGAACTCACAGCTACAGGAAAGAAGTATCTTGTGACCGACCAGATCTCTCAAATTCTCATAAGCCCTCTTATGTAATGGTATGAAAAAATGGCTGTGATCGTAAGCATGAATATAAATAAAATCTCCTATGATGAACTCAGAGATGACTTGATTGCCTTGGAAAAGGAAAATCTCAACTAAAAGGGTCAAGAACAAAAAAGACAATTTACATCAAAGCAACTGAAGATTATGTTGATGAAGAATTGAAGATGAAGAAGTTTCTTTCATCACCAAATTTTTGGTAAACAAAATATGAATTGCAATAATTACTAGAAAAAATAAAGCAAATATTTCCAAAAATAAGTTCAACTCAGAGCAATCTAAAAATGATGGTAACTGCTATGGATGTGGAAGACATGAACATATTGCTGCTGATTGTACAAAAAGAAGAATAAGACCTTCTAAATAATACTCCAAAACCAATGCCTTAAGTAGCCGGAGTGATGAAGATGACTCAAAAAATAAATGTTATGATTCTTCAAATCACTGTCTCATGAATGTTGCTGAAACCAATGAGGATCATCTGTACCTTGATAGTGCATGTTCAAATCATATGACTTGAAACAAGTCTCTATTAAAATATTTCACTGAATACATGTCACGACCCGATTTCTCGGCTCATGATGGTACCTACTATACCACCAGCAGGAGAACCAAACCCCGTAGTCCGTAGCCGAAGCGGAGGACTACTGAAATTCATGCAGAATAATAT
>JBDJHY010239850.1:0-10861 GCA_039654485.1 Withania somnifera
AAAAAATTACAAAAATCCGGTTTTTGGCCCTGTTGAACTCGGTTGAACTCGGTTTTTTACTGGGTTTGACCGAGTTTGACCAAGTCATTGAAAAGGAGGATTTTTGGTTGGATCGGACCGGACTGACGTTCGGTTCCCGGTTGAACCAGTCGGATCGGCCGGTCCGGTCCGATTTTAATAACACTAGTTAATAAAAGATTCCTTTTTTATTTGATAAGGTCATGTTTTAAAGATTCCTTTCTTCTTTTAATCAACTTACAATCAGTCTTAGTCTTGGTGGGCAAAGTTATTATGTATTTGTGCAAGTTGGCATGTACCTGGTGTATTAGTAGAGGTGCAGACGAGCTGTGGGGACATCACAATTATTTAAAAAAAGAATTTGTTCCAATAATCGAAACCACTCTATTTGGAAAATCATCAATTTCAGTTAGGATAGTCATAACGTTCCATTATATATGAAACACACAGAAACATAAAGATCATTGAAATTTGATAATTAGACAAATTGATGTGACAGTATTTTACATCACATATTACAGTTAAAACTATGAAAAATGCATGTTCTTGAGTAACTTTTGTATGAATTAATGTGTTTTCAATGTATTTGCAGGGTAAAGTTTAAGTTCGAAACTTTGGAGAATTTACAGAAGAAAAGTGGAGTTTTGAAAATGACTTGGACGGTTCGCCAAGCTATACCATCCAAGGAGAAATCCACAGTTTAAGAAGGCTTCCATCTTCTAGAAATGGACAGTTCGTCTGGTCTTGGACGAACCGTCCAAAGTGCCGTCCAAATTGCTGAGCAAAAAAGAAACAGAGGATTGGATGAATCATCCAACCTTGAACGGCTCGCCCAACTGGGTTCCTTCCAAGCCAAAATGCATTGTTTAAGAGAGGAGAATGATGGATGATGGGACGACTCGTCTGGGGCCATAAAGTTCGCCCAAAACCAAATCACAATTAGTTCCAACTTTTGAATATTACACTTGTATCCATGCACTATAAATAACTTTATTAGGTTATTTTATTAAAGAGAGTTAACAGTTCACAGAACACAGTTTTCATAAGGGAGTTCATACTATTGTACGTATATTCTCTCTTCTACAAGAACACAAGTGTGAGAGTTTGTTATCATTGGTTATTACCTACAACCAGTTTGAAGATTATTTTCTTGGTATGATGCCTATTAAGTTTTCTTTTTACTGTTGCGTTTTAAGAATCATGAGTAGCTAAACCCCAACTCTAGGGTTGTGGGATCCATGGGTAAGATAAAACTAGGGTTATAATTCTAACATGATTCTTGCATCTGACCAAGTATTTGAACACACAATCTCTACAGTTTAACGGATCTATAGTGGTTGACTAGAACATGCTTAGGTTCAACCAGTACTAACCCCGTGGTTAAAACTAGGAGATGAGATTATGATAAGAAATTCGGGGCGTTAACTGTCGTCTAATGATTATTGTTATAACAAAAATAATTATCTTGAGTTATTACAATAGAAATATTGCACTGTTTTTAGCCTGAAAAGGTGTAAAAGAGATTTCTCTAGGATCATAGGTTGAAAATCACGTAGATAAATAACATTGTTACTATAAATAACTCTGCGCTTGAGAAAGATTGCAAGACCATTAATGTTAATAATTCGAAGATTTTTCAGAACTTTGGTAAACAAAATCCTAGATTTTCTCATTGCTTGAAGTTTATTTATAACCTATATCAACTGATATATACATTCAATTACGAAGAATACTCTTTCAAAAAATAATTTCCCTTTTTAATTTTATGTCTTTTGGAAGTACTTACTGAGTGATTCAATATTGACATCAGGCTTAAATTCAAAACCATATTCTCTGTGGGATCGACCCCAACCTTATTGGATTCTATATTTGACCAACGATTGCTTATACTTCATTCGGAGGTGAGATCTTAGACATATTTATATGCCTTAATGCCATTTAATTCACTAAATATTTTGACTTCATTTCGAGAATAATTATGTGCTTTTTGAGTATCTTGTTAGAAAATACGTGTGTAGTATCACTAACCAATGTTATTAACCTATTGCAAGTATATTTGAAGCTTTGAGAAATGTATATCAAGCGGGAATCGAAGACGGATTGAGCAGGGAAGAAATGTAGGAAAATAAGCCCTATTGTAATAGGGATCACGAAATGATGGCCTACCCATCACGAATTGGATCATGTTGTGATCCCCTATTCAGCTAGGCAGCATGTGTCTTCAACTTGTAGGACTAGTTGGGGGCAATTTGGTCTTTTTTCTTGGACGTCTATATAAGACTTAAGGTGATGTTTCTGGTTAGTGTGAAACACTTAGGTATTGCAAACATCAAGTTGAAGAGATATTCAAGCAACCTAGGGTTACATCTATCATTTAATTTCTGTACGTGAATGTTATGAATGTTTTTTTCTGAATTAAATATGGTTATTTTTGGCTAAAAACCCTTGTTCTAGGGTTATGGTTAGCACATGTTGTATTGTATTGGTTTGATATAAACTAGTAATTATTTCTCATTATTGATTATTCTTATGCTTCATAATTAATGTGTTCTAATCGGTTTGCCACCATTAGAATAATTATATAGCTCTATAGTGCACCTATCCATTAATTTTATGAGTGGAACGAAAAATGTAAGGAGTGAGATTGTGTTTGTTGAATCTAATATAATAATAACGAACATAAATTGCAATTAAGACATGATCGTGTACTTAGTGCATCACTTGATTAAATCGCGAAGATAACGATAATGCATTTATGTTAAGTCATCACAACATATGTCGATCGAAGTAGTTGTGTGATTATATAAAGAGTGAATGGAGGACTATCAATCCCTAATCATAATTTCAACCCCGGAATCAACAATTAGAGAGATAATGATGTTTATGGGAAACTAAGATTATTTATGAATGAGTGCAATGCCATCCCAGGAACAACTGCTTATATCGACAATACTTGACTGTTTCATCCCACATCACATTTACATATCCTTAGTTACATTAGAATAATACAAAACTATCAATTTCTTCTATTGTTACTTTCAATTACTTTCCTTATAAGAATCATTTACAAAACTATTTCACAATTCCAAGTCCCTGTGGGTTCGATATCCCGCTCAAAAGAGCCACTATATTAGTTGTGAGACCATGTACACTTGTGTGTGTGCTGGAGTCCCAATAAGTTTTTGGCACCATTCCCGGGGACTTGACACTTAGTTAGTTTTGATTCTTGCAAGACATTTTCTATTGTGCAATTTTTAATAGCTTGATCTTAGTTGTTTTAATTTTTTTTCAAGTATTATTACCGGTAATTTGGCACGGAACAGAGATTTAATTGAACCATTCAAGAACTAGAACAGTTTATACATCAACAGTGAAGGACCAAGGCATTTTCTCATTCTGTTCCACACGCTCAACTGGATCAACCAATAGTAGTAGTGCCTGCTAAAATAGAAGCTCCAAGATCAGTCCGTGAGGTGGCTATTCCAAGGAAAAAAAATTCTACCTCCGTCATACAGAAACCCGCACTTGGAGGTAAATTCAAGCTAAAGCAGAATATGGTGCACTTTTGCACACTACCGGCCAATTCACTGGTCTCACTCATGAGGATCTGCAACAACACATTCAAAATATTCTGGAGATCAGTGATACTTCATGTTTTGTTAATGGTTTGAAATGTGTAGATTTCAAATTAAATTGTTAGGACATAGCTAATATATCATGTGAATTCGATCATTGTCTTCTAGGTTTGTTTTGTGTGTGTAAGTAATTGTTCGAGGACGAACAAAAGTCTAAGTTGGGTTGGTGATCTTAGGCATATTTATATGCCTTAGCGCCATTTAATTCCCATGTTTTGACTTAGTTTCAAGAATAATTATGTGTTTTTTGAGTATCTTGTTAGAAAATACGCTTGTAGCATCAATAACCAATGTTATTAGCCTATTGCAGGTATATTTGAAGCTTTAAGGAATGTAAATCAAAAGGGAATCGAAGCCGGTATGAGCAGAGAAGATGCAGGAAAATAAGCCCTATCACGATAGAGATCCCAAAGTGATGACCTACCCATCACGATTGAGATCACGTCGTGATCCCCTTTTTAGTTAGGCAGCATGTGTCTTAAACTTGCAGGACTAGTTTGGGGAAATTTGATCTTTTTTCTTGGGCATCTGTATAAGACTTAAGGTAACATTTTTGGTCAGTGTACAACACTTGGGGATTGGAAACATCAAGTAGAAGAGATATTCAACAAACCTAGGGTTACATCTATCGTTCAATTTCTGTACGTGAATGTTATTTTCTGAATTGAACATGGTTATTCTTGGCTAAAAACCCTTGTTCTAGGGTTATGGCTAGCACATATAGTATTGTATTGGTTTGATATAAACTAGTAATTATTTCTCATTATTGATTGTTCTTATGTTATGTAATTAATGTGTTCTAATAGCTTGGCCACCATTATAATAATTGTATAGCTCTATAGTACACCTATCCGGTAATCTTATGAGTGGAACGAAAAATGTAAGGAGTGAGACCGTGTTTGTTGAATCTAATATAAGAATAACGATCATAAATTGCAATTAAGATATGATCTTGTACTTAGTTCCTCACTTGGTTAAATCGTAAAGATAACGATAATTCTTTTTTTAAGTCATCACAACACATGTCGATAGAAGTAGTTGTGATATTATATAAATAGTGATTAGAGGATTATCAATCCCTAGTCCTTATTTCAACCCTGGAATCAACAATTAGAGAGATAATGATTTTTATGGGAAACTAAGATTATATACGAATGTGTGCAATGCCATATCCTGGAACGACTGCTTATGTCGATAATACTTGACTGTTTCATTCCAAGTCTCATCTACATATCCTTAGTTACATTAGAATAATACAAAACTATCAATTTCTTCTATTGTTACTTTCAATTGCATATATATTGAGTCCCTTATAAGAATCATTTATGAAACTAATTCACAATTCCAAGCCCCTATGGGTTCGATATCCAGCTTGAAAGAGCCCCTATATTACTTGTGAGACCACGTATACTTGCGTGTATGCTGGAAGCCAACACTCAGGAGTTGGAGCGTCGGCAAACGTATGCTATATAAGCCAAACATCCTTTCCTTACCAACCTCCTAGCCTAAAGGCAAGAGATAAACACTATCAGTGCACGACTACTATAACCCTTCCACACAACTAGGGATGAACAAGACACAACTAAGGTAACAGTCTTGGCATAAAAATCCAAAATTGCAAGGTGAGGGGACAACGAATTCATGACCATTATAATAAAAAAGTCTACCATATCTAATATCATCAAGTCTGCCCAAGTATCAAGCCCACTAATAGTAATCATACATGACCTGATCACCCGATCCATTACTAAAGAATCCCATATAGGGGTAGCAACACGCATACATATTGATGCCTCACTAGAAAACCTTAAAATAGGTGCAAAATAAGTAGACACATAAGAGCAAGTGGATCCGGGATCAAACAGGTTGGCGTAGATATGGAACACACAAAAATCAAACCTGTAATAACAGCATCTAAGGCTTCTGCCTATGGAAGGGATGGAATAGTATATAGTTGGCGATCACCTCTATGAAGACCGTCACTGCGACCACCGCCCCTACCGCGCTAACCACCACCATAATAACCACCTTGTGCCCCATCTCTAGCCAGCGGAGGGTCTAACCTAAAAAGTTGTACAGGCTGAGGAGCAAGCTGAGTAGTGCCTCTCTGAAGACAAGATCTGGTATAGTGGCCCACAATGCCACACTAAAAAACGACCCTGATGGCCCACTCTATCGGGAACCTTTGTCCGAACCCATTTGACTTCCATGCTGAGAAGATCCAGATCCTCAAGAAAACTAATCTGAAAGAGGTGATGAAACATGTAATAAAGCCTACACTGGCCCTACGCATGATGAAACTGCCTACGGACCCCAGAAAGGGACCCAATATATCTTTCCTGTTGCCACTGCCTCTTTTCACTACGTAGCCGCTGCTCGCGAAGAAGAATTTTACAAGTACCAACATGATCAACTACAGCTTGGAATGGTTGGCCATCAGAAACTAATAATGCCACTAACTTTCGCAGTCTATCTCGTAACCCATTAGCTAACTTGCGGACCCATTCCACCTTTGTAGACATAAGCTCCACCTCATAGACAGACAACTGGTGGAAATGGGCTTCATACTCTGACAGTGACATAGAACATTATTCAAGCTTTTTAATTCTTCTCTCAAATGTTTCATCTCGGCCCTCGAAATAAACTTCCTCATGAATACCTCGTAGAACTCAACCCATGTCAGTTGGAGTGAACCCGTTGGTCTACAAGAAATAAAGGCTCTCCGCCACTACTTGGATGTGCCACGCATTTGGTAAGAAGTGAAAGTCACTCCATGGTTTTTCAGGATACCCATGTTACCCAGTCTCTCTTCATACTCCTTGATAAACTTATAAGCATCTTCCCCAGGAACTCTAGCGAACTGAGGGGGATCTAATATCAAAAACCTCGACAAGTGCTTCTGCTCCGAATCTATCATAGCTACCTATTGCTCATCTGCTGGAATAACCATTGATATCGAAAGAACCTGATGAGGTGTGGAATTGGCTGCATTGGAGGAACTAAAGCTGAAGGATGTGGTACTGGAGCAACAGTTTGTGTCCCATTGATAAAGGGACCACCATAGGCACTAAGCAACTACAAAAAGATGTTACGAATATTTGAAGGAGGTGCTGCAACAGGCGATGGAACCGATGCTGCAATAAGTGCTGTAATTGGTGTTGCAGGCACTGCTGGAGTCTCAGAGGTAGCAGCAGGAGTAGGTACTTTCGCAGGTGCTCTGGCAAGAGTTCAGGTTGTCTTCTTAGTTGTTGATGAACATATATGAGGCATATGCGAAAGAGTGATAACAACGAGTGAGAAATTTCAAGAAATCATCAAGGATGTACGCACAACATAAGATTCAAAAAACGGAGTTACTTTCCTACATGACACTAAGCCTCGTGAAGATAAGCCACACATGTCTCCACGCTAATCTGCAGGACTTTGCTAGACATTTGTTTTGTACACTAACACCAATGAATCTAGGGCTGATACCAATTTGTCACGATCCGATTTCTAGGATCATGATAGCACCTACTATCCCACCAATAAGAGAACCAACCTTGTAGCCCGAAGCAGAAACGGAGGGCTACTACATCAATAGCGGAAAGCACAAGTACAATAAGTAAAGTATAAATGAAAGTAAAAATACTAAATATAGCGTAACTAATGAGTCAACAAATTCCAAAACATCGGTATCAGTGTAACAAAATAGAACTTTTAAGAACAGAACATAAAACCAAAAATCTATTATAAATGTATCTCTGAAAGTACAAGGAGACCAATCCAAATTTTAAGAGAAATAGGAATAGCTAGATGCCAAGATGCCAAGCTCACCCTGAATCTCTGAAGTAAGCAGCAACAAGCACGAATGATAAACCGTAATCAATGTTTGCCACTAGTACTCAGATCTGCACCAGGGGAACAAGTGTAGAATGAGTACAGGTTGCTTCGTAGGCTTCGAGGGCCCATTAGGCATATAACAATAATAAGATTAGTAAATAAAGGAATATAATAAAGTAGGGTCGCAAAGAAAATAGTACATCATTAAAGCTAGCTACTCAAATAAGAATCAAGTGAACAGATATACATGGCTTCGCTAGCAAAACCACATAATATGATCTCAGACAAGAATGAAGGACACATTCGGAACCTTGCAACAATATATGTGGATAATGACAATAATTAATCAAGAATAAGATAGAAAACAGGAAGAGAACATGGACCGTATACCGGCAGCCTCAAGTAAGAAAAGGACTAAATGATCAAATGATACCTCGTACAAATACCCCACATAGAAAGACAATCTCACGTATAAACAGTAATAATAATTAAGTAGTAAATATAGAAATTAAATTAACACTACCAATCCCCCATAAGAATAGCAACTTTCATAGAAAACACACTCACTTGTAGGCCTCTCATAGGACCAGGGGCACACTGAAGAAAACAAGTGCAGAAAAGTAAATACACACCATGAACTATCCAGTCCTATGTACATTTCTCCTTCGGTACCCGTAGACCTAGCAGGAAGAATCCACGGAAGGCTAATCTTGATTCTCATATATCTACTCCGTCCTATAACCTTCCTCTGCGCCATTGTACCCAGAGGAAAGGTCCATGGAGGTATGCCCACCACATATAACTCTAACATCATCATAGTCTTATATCCCAAGTCACAGAGCCTCAAGAGTCTTAGAGTCTGGCATCCAATTCCTCATAACAATGGTATCGTAAAGTCGTACTTGGCAAATCATGGTGTCCAACGCCTCAATATAGTGGTATCACCAACATCCTCAATGGAAAAGGTATTATAAGTGTCAAAAAGTTGTGCTCACCATCGTACGACGACGGGCTCAAGTGTCAGCGGCTGTACTCACTACCGAACATAGCAGACTTAAGTCCCAGCAGTAATTGGTCAAATGATATTTCCTGGTGCTAGGGTGTGAAGGCTGGACTAAAACACGTAAAAATAGTAATACTTGGTGCTCGATACACTGCCGAGTCTAAGACATTAAAGATTTGTTAATTTATATTATTATCAAAATATTCCAATTTATCATTTGTTATGTCATTATCCTTATTATCATTGCTGGCCTCCACGACATCAAAATCAAGTGGTGATACGTCCTCAGCCCCAATGCACTCTTAATACGGAGCTTATAGCTAAACCTTTCGTAGAATGAATGCACAATACGTAATATACATAGCCAACCTATGCACAAGCACATCTAAGATACAACTAGCAACACAATACAACAGCCCAAACCCGAGGTCAAAACACAAAACGAACCCATGCATCAGCGTTCTACTACTTCCAGAGTCACCCTAAAGCCATTATAAGAGTAATTCTAAGTCATAGGCGTCGTATTTCATCGATACACCAACATAGAGTACAAATGGGGAACAAAGTGAAGAAGTGGTACAAGTACATGGTAACAACCTAGAAAATCCAGCCCACAGATGCTATTTAGTACAATTATCATAGCTATATACCTAGAGATAGCCCCTGGAGCCTACTTGTCGTTTGACGAATAATGCTCTACAAACTCAAATGCTACTCCGACTAATATTAAATGATCTCCAACGGCTCTGAAACTCATATAATAATAAATTATGGATCAATATGAGTCTAACGATGTAATTTATTCTAAGTTTCGGATTGGTCCTAAAATTTAGCCTAAAATAGGCCCGCATTTTCTAAATAAAAAATAAAGTCCACCACGGGATTTCCAACGTTATCAGGAACCGTGCTACAAAATTAATCACAATTTGAGTGGGGGAAAGCCATCAAAGCAACTTGGGACAAATTTGATTTAAAAAGGCCAAAGGTTCAATCCTTATAAAATTTACTGGAGAAACTCAGGAAACAATTATTCTACGGAGTGAATTATACTCAAGGGAAGACAATTTAACCAAGAATATATGAGTTAATTTAAGAATTCAGCCTTCCCATTATTTGGGGCCATTAATGGACGAAATCTTAGATTTTCAAGAAACAAAACGGAGAAAAAGACTTACTAATCACGGGAAATTTGAAGGGGAAGTACTTGGGACTTTTCTCAACCCTTGCTAGACCTTTAGGATGGTTTTCGCACAGAAATAGAGGGAAAACGTAAGGGGTTTGGTGTATTATAAACAGAAAAGTTGTGCGGGAACTATTTATACTACCAGGTATTAATACATTGTAATCGCGTAAAGGAACTATTTTTCTCACCACGATTGCGGAAAGTACATCGTGATTAGTATAGGAAGTCTGGGGCTTCACGATCGCTTGAGTGAAGGTAAGAGATCGCGCTGAAGGAATTAATGGGATACATCGCGATCGCGTACGACTGGCTCGCGATCGCGTTGAGGAAACTGAGATTTATCCCGATAGCGTGGAAAGGTTCCGCAATCGCGATGAGCAATTTTTCTTGCACCACTTGCATATTTTGACAACAAATAACTAAGTGTAGAATTTCTTTGAATCACCACTTGAAATGCGTTTGGGGTCTAATTTACACAACTAAACTATGCATGCATACCCAAAACAACATTTCAGACTCAATGGTGTAGTCAAAATCGAGGTTGTTTTGAGAAACTATTGACCAAGTCAACCCTTAGGCCTAAATCCTCAAAACGCCAATCAACACCTCAAAAGCCCCACGAAACTCCGGTAAGCTAACCAACACTTTCACTAGCCTAAAATCACCATTCCGGAGCTGATGTAACCGTCAGAATTCCATTTCGTCACTCTGAACACAAAAATACCACAAGCTCCAGTTTTAGTCTTAAATGAACTGAAAAACCACAATTTAACACAAACTCAAAATGAAAATCCCGAAATACTAACTTAAGGTCCACCTAGACTTTGTTCGACATTTTGGAGATAACGGAACTATTGAAATTAAATTTCGAGATCTTCTTGAAGGAAATAATTTTAGTCAATGAGTACTTAGTTTTAGGCTCTAAAATAGGCAGTTTTGAGATAAATCTCACCCGAGCCACCAGGGAACTGGATTATCGGTCCCAGCAAGTCATAATGACTTGGATAAGCTACTGGAAAGCTCTAGAATGTAAAATATTGAGTAATTCTCATAAGTGACTGTGAGGGTCATTACATATGGGATTTGGGAAAGTTTTGGTAAGGTAATTGAGAGGCGTGGTGCGCTCCGAACTTGTTGTAAGTTAGTTGAGCGGCTTGTTACCTTTCGCGCAAGCATTCCAGTGAGAACTCTATGGTGCAT
>JBDJHY010239869.1:0-10860 GCA_039654485.1 Withania somnifera
TTCTTTGTAATTTTTCAACTTGCAGATTTGAATATTCTCAAGAACACCAAGAACAAGTGAAGAACAAAAAATAACTACTTCTTCAAATCAAACTTGAATTTTGATGAAACTTGATATTTATCCTCCTCCTAATGTGAAAACAAATAACAAAATTTTAAAAACTCAAAATCCAAGTCTTCAATGCTAAATCTCAAACTCTATTTTTCAACCTTTAAATTTTTGTTAACCCAACAATGGAGATTTTGAAACTCTTTCTTCAATCAAGACCTAATTTAAGTCTTGGACTAGATTTGTATTAGAGAAAAGAATTCTAATACTAGAAACTAAAATAAGACTCAAACCAATAAAAATTTTTGATATTTGTTTTTGAATTTTTTTGTGATAACAAGCCTAAAATTGAAATCGTAGGAATGATTCAATAATGGCTATGATACCAATTGATGTAAAATTAGATACGAGGACGCGAAGCAAACAATTGATAAAATAAACCCTCCTATTAAGAACTCAACAAGCAAAAAATCGTAAGAGAAAAGACAAAAATTATGAAGATCTATAGGCAATTAAAACTATATTAAAGTCTAGACCTCTTATTATGATAATCAATGGTAGCACCAATTCTATAAGAAAAGACTTAACAAAAGGATTAAGAATGATAATTGTATTAAAACCAACACCCTTAATTGCAAATTCTAATAAGAACCAATCCTGTCAGTTGGACCTCAGGGGGATGGACACCCAAGCAACCACACCTATCAAACCAAATAGCAACATTACCTTTGCTAAGCTCTCAATCTCACACCATAGATAATTTCGAAATTTTAACATAACCTAATAACATAAAACCTTAAAGTTATTATTTATACTAAACTAAGAAAAAAGGAAACCAACTTATAATAAAAATACCTTTAGTGAGATAAGGGCCTTGTTTGGGTCTTCATTAAATCATGAATTTGAAAATTTATGATTACTCTCTCTTCATTCCACTCTTTACATCCAAACAATTATCCAATGTAGAATTGCTTCACACTTAGGGTCTTGTTAATTTATCTACTTTAATTATGCCATATTTCTTATATTTATTATATTATAATTCTTTTTATACTCTGGATTTTGATTTGATAATGATAATATTAATGATATAAGATAGGTATTGGTATTGCCATGATATAGGTATTATTATAATATGAAAGTAAGGTCGAAGCTCATTTCATCATCGTTGTGATAGGAGGATATTAATAATACAAAGGTAAAGTCCCGATTCATTCCAGCATTACTGTAATGTGTGAATGTGTGGATCGGGTACCGTCCCTATATTTATATTAGTTTAGCCTATAAATAGCATAGCCTATATATTGATATTTATTGCCGATAACACTCGATTACACCTCCTAAAGGAGTATAAATGGTCGTTGTTTAGATATAAAACCAACTAGGTTAGGGTCAATCCCACAAGGAATATGGTTACGCATTTAAGCTTATTACCAATATTTAGTCACTTAGTTATTATTTTCGAATGATATAAAAGTAAATAGGGGGTTTATTTTCTTAAAAGATATTCTTAACGATTGCATTGAAATATCAATTGATGTATGTTGTAAATGGATTGCAAGTAATGAGAAAATCTAGGATTATGTTCACTAGGATCCTAACAAACCTTTGGATTATAAACATTAATGGTCTTGAAATCTTTCCCAAGTGCAGAGTTATTTATAGTAACATTGTTATTTATCTACGTACTTTGAAACCAATAATCCTAAATAAATCCCTTTTATAACTTTCAGGCTGTAAAAGAGTGTAATACTGCTATCATAATAACTCAAGATAATTATTCTTGTTACAGTGATAATCATTAGACGAGGGTTAATGCCCCAATATCTTTGCATAATCTCATCTCCTAGTCTTAACTATAGGGTTAGTACTAGTTAAACCTAAGTATGTTCTAATGTTCGAAACCACTAAAAATCCATTAAGCTATAGAGATTATGTGTTCATACACTTAGTCATATACTAGAACAATATTAGAATTATAACCCTAGTTTTGTTTCACCCATGGATTCCACAATCCTAGAGTTGGGTTTTAGCTACCCATATTGTTGAAATGCAAAAGTAAGAAGAAAACTCAATAAGCATCGTACAAAGAAAATAGTCTTCGAACTGATTAGAATAATAATCAATGATCACAAACTCTCACACTTGTGTTCATGTAAAAGAGAGAATAATATGTACAATAGTATGAACTCCCTTATGAAAACTAAGTTATGAAAAATTATGTAAAATAAGACGTCTTCAAAATAATCTAATATGGCTATTTATAGTACATCGGTACATGTGTAATATTCAAAACCTGGAACTAATTGTCATTCAAATTTGGGAAGAACATCAGACGAACCTTCTGGCCCCATACGAATCATCCCATCTACCGCATGTCTCTTTTTTTTAAATAGTTGGATTCCATTTGGGATAAACTAATTGGACAGGTTGTCAAAGGTTGGATGGTTTGTCCAAACCTTTATCTATTTTGTTCTCTTAAATAGTTGATAACGCCCAAACTACACTTTTATTTAAGCATAAGCGGTCGGTTGTCAAATATAGAACCCAACAAGGTTGGGGTCGATCCTAAGGGAATAGGATATCGGATAAACGCCTAGAACTAGTAAATAACAGTTAGTTCTTGTTTCTAGTGATAAAGGAAAAGTATAAAGGGGGATTTGTGTCATTGCAATATTCGTTGTTACTGTTAATGACTGTTGATTAAATAAAATGTATTGTTAACTTAGGTTCATGTTCACCACGGTTCAACCAACCTTCGAATTGTAATCTTTACACAATTGCATAATCCTTCCTAAACATAGAGATACGTACAAATACAAAGCATTTACTTTAGTGTTTTCCAACCTTTGATCCTAAGTAAATCTCCTTTACACCAAGTTAGAGCTGTGAATGATTGCATTGTATTTATCAGACTAACTCAAGAAAATTACTCTGGTTACAAAAGCAACTATTAAATGAGGGTTAATGCCCCAAATTTCATAGCATAATCTCAACTCCTAGTTTTATCAACAGGGTTAGTGCTAGTTAAACATAGGTGTGCTCTAGTGTTTGCAATCACTAAAAGTCATTTATGACATAGAGATTATATTCATACATTGGAATAGATGCAAAAACTCATGTAGATTACAACCCTAGTATAATTTAACCAATGGATCTCACAACCCTAGGGTTGCGGTTTAGCCCACAATTGATATCATACTACGATAGTGAAATCGTAAAGTAATGAGTAACATACAATAGAAGTAAACATTCAACTGATTGTAGAATAATGATCAAAAGAATTCAATATTTGTGTTCTTGCAAGCATAAGGGTATCAACTCCTAGAATTACAAGACTCTCTAAAAATATATGTAAATAATTCTATTTTCTTGTAATTGTAAGTGTTACTGTGTGTACCTGAAAACTATCCTAATTGTGCTATTTATAGAGTATGGGTGTAAGTGCAACAATAGAAACTTAGGCTGGGCCTTTGTCAGTTTGGGTGACACTTTAGGCAGATTGCCTGGTGACAGACGGACCGTCTAGTCTTTCTTTTGTCACCTCTTGTATTCTAGTGAACTTCCTATCAGGCAGTTCCTTTTTGGGAGAATCATCTCCCAACAGACAGACGTCTTATGAGCCGCTTGATTCTTGTTCTTTAACCAATGTAGTTTCAATTGGGCCGTTTTTTTCAAGAGAATCGTCTCCCAGAAGACTAGACGTTTGCTGGGATGCCTGATTCTTGTTCCTTATCAAGTGTACTTTCACCGAGGTGGTTCTGTTAGGCGAGCCATCTGACCCTAGACGGTTTATCTATTGTTTTTCTTGTTAGAGTTTTGTCAGACAGTGTGATTCCTGTTGGGAAATTGTGTCAGACATTTCGTCTGAGGGCAGGTGAATTGTTCCCTTGTTAAGTAAAAATTGCCCTTTTCTGTACAATTGCTACATACTTCCACATATTGACTTAACCCTGTAAATACTCAATAAAAGTGATAAAACACATTGTTATTAGTCGAGAACATGCTCTATTTTTGGGGTTTTAATTGCATAATATGACATAAAATACCGTCACATCAACACCCTTAACCTAAAATAGTTACTTGTCCTCGAGCAACAATAGAACCAGTACACATCATACACTTAAAACACCCCTTGTACACAATTTATCTCAGTATAACCATTCATTAGGCATCATATCATATCGGCTAACTACATCTATTTCCACACTGTGAATTGTTTTCAAGTGACACATTAAAAGACCTTTCATATTACACGGCTTATATCTCCTAGACTACTGTATTAACTAATTCAAAATTGATTATAGTATTAACTTGCTCTTACAACAAAGAAGTCCCACACACAATGAAACCTTATAGAATATTGGGACTGGGAAGATATCCTCTCACACTCAGAAAGAAATCAAATTGCATACACAATAGCCATAGGCTTGCCCTTATCAATTACAACATAGCATTCAGTAAGATGACATAAATCACGTCATGACTTTTTCGGCTTATATTGTCTGTTAGAGTGCTGGTAGGGCATGATTTGAGAACTTAGTGATTGACTCAATTCATTCCATTACCCTCCTTTTCTTTTTCCGTCATTTTTTTACAATCTTCTTTTCTTTAAACTTGACCTTGAGTCCCCTTTTTTGTACAGCATGAATTCTTTTCCTTTTCTTTCTTTTTATTTTGATTATCCCTTTTTTAAAACACCAAAAACCTTTATTTATAAGGTACAGGTTCATGGTATCCAACCTCAACCTACAGTTTTACATAGGTTGAAAACAAATTACTCACTACCGAATCAAGGCCAAGATAGACTGATTGTCATTTGCTATTTTGTGGTGTTTTCTACCTAGCCACCCCAGACTTGGGTTAAAATGCCCATGTGTAGGTTAACAATATTCAATAGGGAATCAGGGTCAAACAACAACCTTTTTCTTTTATTCTTCTCTTTTCAAAGGTGCTTAACAGTTTGGTTTTAGTGGATATAAAAGGTTCAACTTGGGAATTCATTAATTTTTTAGTGAGTCTTTTAAGGATTTAGTGATACATCAAAGAAGGACTAGGATCATTTTCATATAAAATTACTTTCAACTTAGTTACAATATGAACCTGGCAAGTTCTAGATATCATATACACAATAGATTACATAAAATTCCTCTCCCATACTTGCAAGTATATAATTTTTCTCAATTCAAACTTGTTAAGAAGATGTATAGAGAGATACAAATAGAGTCAAGTGTAACACCCTTAATGTACCGCAATTTTTGAATAACATACACTCAACACCTGATTGAAACCAATAAAATATCTAAACACCGAAATTGCTTATATACATAGGTATTCTAATATTTAATGAAGTACATGAAAATAAATATATCAAAATAAACAAACAAAAATACATTGAAATAAACCTAAACATGCCAGTTCTACTAAATAGCTTGCTTGAGGGAGAAGGTTCGGGCAACAAAAACCCTCAAATAAACAAAAAGCAAAAACAAAAAAAAAACATAAATATGGGTAGACCCCTCCCGTACAAAAATGGTGCATTGTCCTCAATGCACAACATATAACAATATGATGACAATAGAAAAGAAAAGTATACCATAAAAACACAGCCTAAGTTGCATCCTCTAAAGTAGCTCCCTATGGCTTTGTAGTAACGGGAGGTGCCCTGCTGAGTGTTCGGTCTTAGCCAGCGTAGTGCTGGTAGAAGCACCCACTTGTTGTGCTCATCTGTGATCTTCATTGAGCACAAAACTCCTTAGACGCCCAAAGTTCCTCCTCTAAATCATCTTCCCCATGGTGGCTACCCCGCTTCCTCTTCTTTTTTTCAGACTCTTCGTACTCCTCACCCCCTGCCATAACTGTCTTTCATTTGTACTGCATCTCTGCCAAGTTCAAAATTCGGTCCTTATCATCAAAATTTATGGGGTCCGCCGGTGTTGGGCTAATAGGATGGTGACCCTATTGTAAGGTAGTAACATTAGCACGCAATCGCTCCAACTCAACCTAAAATCTAGTCCATTCAGTTAGGCATATAAGTTGAAGGCACTCGTTTATGCAATCCTCCATGTTATCAATTCTGGCCTGGATGGTTTCATATGGCTCCAAACCATCTTGATTTTTTGATCCATTAGCAGCTCTACTTCCAAGAATAACACCTCTAAATGAGTTTCATTTCGGTTCACCCATTTGACTAATCTTGTAAAGTTGGCTGGGTTAAAGTCAAACATAAAAGCAGGAGGAGGATCGACAGATTGGCTAGGGGGTAGGCCCTGTGGTCTGGAGGTGCTAGAATCTCTGTGTGTAGTCAGGACGAAGGCAGTATCAGTAGAGTCTATATCCATCGGGCCTTCTGACCCTGTCCTAGCAGCGGATGTGGCTATTTTTTAGGCTTCTTCACCTCCAACTTAGAAAGATATTTCGACCTCTCTATATCATAAGTCTTTAAGGAATCAATACCCTCATCAATGCTTGGCAGAATGGGTACTTTTTCCTACTAACACAGCTCAGAAATTAGACAAGGATAAGAGCAGGTTGTACCTTTGCGAGTAGCGCGCATCAAAAGTTCTTTGGCTATTAGACGGAAAAAGTTCAGCTTATACTCAGAGACGAGGAAAGAAACCAAGACGGCATCTTCAGTAGTCAATTTGTCGGCCCTCGTTGGCTTAATCCACATCCTATCCACATCCCACCAGAACTTAGCAATAAATCTCAGTGGTGCGGTCTGGATGGGGAGGTAGGGATTATGTAGCCAAGTCGGCTCCGTATCGGTCAAGACCCGAGCAAACTAGTCTCACTGGGTCTTTCTATTGGCATACTTGTAGATGTAGTTAGGATGGTTGGAAAGAGCAGTATAACCAGGTCAGAATAAAAATCGATTGATGGTATCGGTTGAGATATCGACGGGCACTCATCGAACATTAATAGTTGTCTAGGACCCCAAAATCTAAAACCTTTTGGCCTTTAGGAGTGATTCATTACAGCATGGCTTTGTATTTTGTGTCGAACTCATGAACTAAAGTTGGATAACACTGGCCAGGTGGTTTGTTCATCCATTCTGGATGGTAGTCTCCGAAAACTCTCTCAATGTCTGGATAGTCAGGCAAGTGATCTGTGACTATTTGGAATTCCTCTGTAATGCTCCACTGATATTGGCCTTTGACATTTGTGGTAAACCATTGAGAAAAAATTCTATCAAACCCAAGTATTTCCCATCGAGAGTTATATCGAAACTCTGGATTTTTTATTTTGATTACTTGGCATATGTCCCCTTGTAAGGGATCAATGGAGGTCTCGACCGGTGTGGGGTTTGCACTTTGGGTGCTACTGTTCCTTCTACTACTAGCCTCGAATGAACTCCGAGACTCATCTATGCACTCCTCAATAGATGATGGAGTCACTACCTGTGCAGGTTTGGAGGGTGTAGAGGCTAGACGAGTTTGACGTCCTATCACCCTCTGTTTGAGGCAGGAGTCTTCATCTATAAATCCTCGGGTGACACCTATGCATTGGACACCTCCTCTATGTTGTGGTAGTTTAGGAGCCATGGGTACCTGGATATAAGACAAACATTAGAAGACATATTGCAGAAGCAAACATAGGTATGTAAAATGGAGTCAGACGGGAAGACTGGGCGAACTATCATGAGAGAGATGATTTTCCTAACCACTCGTCTATTTGCATGGTGGAGAAGATGAACCATCTGTCAGTAGGCGGTTCGTCTGAGGGCTTTTATGACCTAGGAAAGAATGAAAACAACCTAAACAGTGGGGTTTTATACAGGAGATAAAGCCAGGCATCTCTTCTTCTATGAGACGATTTGCCTGACTAAATATTAGGTCATGCACCAAATTCTTATTCTTCAAAATCCACCCAATGCCAGTGTCATTAATTCTTCTAAGCATCATGGACAAATAACCCAGTATTGTAATTTCTTATCATAAATAAAAAAAATAAGATAATATAGAGCACAAGTAGTGTCGAGAAAAAGAAGCATAATAACAAATATCATTACCCCAAGATGATGGTACTGAAGAGCTTCCCACCGAAGCTTAAAATCAGATAGTAAATAAGATTCTAAGAATTAAACTAATAAGTTTACTAATGAAAAAGTTGACAATACTTGCAAACAATGAAGCCCTAGGTTTCAGCAGCTGAGTGTGAGTTTGAGATTTTGGTATGAAATTTTACCAAGAACTAGCTAATTTATAGTTGAGAATTTGGTAGTAGAAGGTGAAGGAGTACAGGTGTGTTAATGGAGAGGTAACCGTGTGAAGGTGGGGAGTTTTTCATTGCAAATAGGAGGGAAATGATCAATCTTGGCCTTTATAACCCTACTAGCCAATGTGGGTCTGGTCAGGTACCCTTTTCAAAAGCCCTGACCCGACTACTTAAGTTGAGGACTCATACAGCCAATTAGGAAAACTTTCTGTCACTAGACAGTTTTCTACTCTATCTTTTGGGGTCCACGCTTATCCAGTAAGGTCTCAAAGAGGTGGTGACCTTGGGAAATTCATCTACGTACAGACGAACTGCCCAATGCTCCGTCTTACTGGGAAGTTTTACTTATCAACTCTGTCTTTTAATGAATTAAACCCCCATAGCATATGTGATCTTATAAGATACTCTTAAAACATTGAATAATGAACTAACAGTTTACTAAAAAAAAGAACAACGCAAAATAAACTAACAATAACACTAGATTTAACGTCGCAGTACGACAGTTATCTCAAAGTCCTTAGACTTTGCCCTTGTTAGGACTTTGTATAGTATCATTGGGAAGTGTTCCAACTTTACGTGGATTCAGCAATGCGTATAGTTGCCCCATTTGAAATTCCAAGTGTCGGTTCAAAGTCGAATGAGAGTTAACCCTTTGATCAATATTTGAAGCCTTAGTGTTAATGGATTGAAGGCTCTCATCGTACAACTCTACTTTATTTAGAACCTTTCCCAACATCTTCTAGATTCTAGAAGTGTTCACTTCTCTGTCACATTGTACTAGAGGAACATAAACTCTATTCCGGTTCTTGTTTAACCCCTCCCAATCTTTCCAAGCTCTTTGTTCTTTGTCTTGGTAGGCTCTTTTGTCATTGAAGTATTCATGTTTGTAGTTCCGACCTTGGGTCCCCTATTAGAACCCCTCCTGATTTTGGAGGTACTTAGCCTCTTCTTCCTAGTCAAAATCATTTATGCCGCAAGGTCCTTTCTCACATGACGTGACCACTTTCACCCTACCATAGCTTCCCCTGAGCAGTTGCTTAGACATCAGATCAATCTGTGTTATTAAGTGTTCTATGTATTGGTCTCGCTTCTCTTCTCTACGGCGTTGCTCAAATGACATAAAATCACTCTTGGCCCCACCAGATATTTAGGACCTTGGTGTGCCAGCCTCTAGTATTCTTTGTTGCTGTATCCAACTCTTGGGAAACTTGGGCATAGGTGCGCGACATATAGGACCAACCATTAATTCTGTCCACAGCCAGTTTTGAAGAAGCATTCAGCGTACGATAAAATATTTCCTTCAGATATTTATCTCCAATCCCATGTATGGGGCATTGCTTGATCTTCTTGTTAAAGAGCATCCATACCTCATGAAGAGCTTCATCAGGCCTCTGCCTGAAGTTAGTTTTCTCATCCCATAGCACCAACATTTTGGATGGGGGAAAGAACCTTTCTAGGAAAGCCTCTTCCAATTCCACCCAATTTGCAATAGAATCGGGAGGTAAATCGTCGAGCCATATAATAGCTTCCCCACTCAGTGATAGTGGAAAAAGCCTCAGTCTGATGGAGCCCTGGCTGACTCCAGGAAAGTTGTAGGACTTTCAGATAGCTGTGAAGTTTTTCACGTGTAAGGTCGAGTCCTCAATAGCTATTCTACAAAATAGACCTTCATAGTTAGCAACTATATCATTGTGCTGGTGATATTAAATTTTCTGCCTGGGGGTTAGTATGATTGCTCTTATTTCCCCAACCCCATCAAGGTTTGCCTCATCATCATTCACATACAACTCGTGAGGTCTCCCAGGTTGAGGCCTATGGGATACATCGGGATAGTTTGCGCGTTGTGCCTCTGCAAGGTGTTGCTCAAGCTCAGGTGGGGCGACATTATCCAATCTATTCATTCAGACGAAGATTCTAGATATCTCAGGATATAATAGCAACAGAGATGCTTTTTGACTCTGAGTGTTTGGTATACACCACCTGTAACCTGTAGTATACAAAAATAACACAAACGTGAAAACTAGAAATAAATCTAACTATAGTCAGTTTTTTTAGTCTTCACCAAAAACCTTACTCCCCGACAACGGCGCTAAAATTTGATAATGCCCAAACTACACTTCCTTTTGAAGCATAAGAAGTCGGTTGTCAAATATAGAACCCAACTAGGTTGGGGTCGATCCCACAGGGAATAGGATGTCAGATATACGCCCAGCAATAGTAGCTAACAGTTCTGCTTGTTTCTAGTGAGAAACAGAAAATAAAAAGGGGGATCTGTGTCATTTTAATATTCGTTGTTACTGTTAATGACTATTAATTTAAATCAAATGTATTGTAAACCTAGGTTCATATTCACGTACAAATACAAAGTTATTTACTTAAGTGTTTCCAACATTTAATCCTAAGTAAATCTCTTTTACACCGAGTTAGGGATGTGAATGAGTGCATTGTATTTTTCATAATAACTCAAGACGATTACTCTTGTTACAGCAACAACCATTAGCCAGGGTTAAAAACCCAAATTTCTTTGCATAATCTTAACTCCTAGTTTTATCCACAAGGTTAGTGCTAGTTAAACCTAGGCGTGCTCTAGTGTTC
>JBDJHY010239880.1:0-10860 GCA_039654485.1 Withania somnifera
TCAAAGCCTACTTGGTATGGGTTGCTTCAGAGACTTGTACTCATACTACACTTGTTACATGGCGAAGATCCGAGAACTAGTGCCTGACCTTGATTTACGGATTGTCATTCATGCCTACTTAATGATACTTTCAGAGATACAGAGTGAGATTGATGTCTAGCTGTTCCTACTCTCTCTTCATATTAGACTTGTCTCTATTGTATTTTTCAGAGACATACTTATATTAGACTTTTATTTGTTCTCTGTACTTAGAGGCTCTGTTTATTACACTGATACTGGGTTTTGGGAATTGTTGATTCTGTTATTATATTCTGCTATTTTATCGTATCCTTTTTCCTTTTACCTTGTTATTACACTTGTGCTTTTCTCTATTGTTGATGGTAGCTCTCCGTTTTGGCTTAGGGCTACAAGGTTAGTTCTGCTACTGGTGGGATAGTAGGTGCCATCATGATTCGATAAATTGGGTTGTGACAAATTGGTATCAAAGATCTAGGTTCGTCTGGTGTCAGTGTACAGAGCCAATGTCTAGTAGAGTCTTACAGATTGGCGCGAAAACATCTGTGGCTTATCTTCAAGAGGCTATAGTGACATGTAGGAAAATGTGGCTTCTCCTTTTGAATCCAACTTTGTGAAGATGGTTTCTTGAAAGTTTTAACTTATTGTATTACCTCTTTCACAGATGTCGTATCCATGATCTACAGTAGCTTGACAGAAAGCTTTAGTTCATGCTACAACACCTGCGAGGGTAACAAATCCAATTTTGACTCTAAAGACTCTACCAGTGCCTGCAACACTAGTTGCAACACCCATTCTAGCACCTATTCCATTAGCTAATCTAGATATTCGCACAATTCTCTAGAACTTACTTAGTGTGTATGGTTGTCCTCTTTCTGGTAGGACACAGAAAACCACTCTAAGGTTACAACCTACAGCTACAGCTCCTCCAATGTAGCCAGTTCCTCCAGTTATCCTGTGCTGCTAGTTCTATCTATTTCCCCAGCCAATATTCCTACACTTGCTTAGGTCCTTTTGTTACCAGTTGTCGCTCTTGTAGTTGAGCAACATACAACTATGATAGATTCAGAGCAGAAGCTCCTAACCAATTTTTTGGGCTTTGATCCTCCTCAGTTATTTGGAGTTTAAGGGGAAGATGCACGTGAGTTCATTGTTCAGTGTGTGGTAGGGTTGAGGAACCTCAGTCTTTTAAAGACCCACGATGTAGCTTTCACCACCTACCAGATGTGTAGTGCAGCTAAGCAGTAGTGGAAGGCTTTTGCTGTATGCAGACCAACAGGTTTAGCTCAACTGAATTAACCGAGTTCTATGAGGTTTTTATGACGAAGTTTGTATTGAGGGACAAGAGAGAGTGTTTGAGGGACAATATTTGAAAGATTGAGTAGGGATCAATGTCAGTGGCTAAGTATAAGGCTTGATTCCACAAGTTTTCAGTTCATGGTGTGGAGTTTATGTCTAGTGAGACGGAAAGAGTCCATAGATTTGCTTATGGGTTGAGAGTCAGGATCCATGAGGTTGTGGCTTTGCTAGTATCTAATGGTTGACCATTTTATGCCATGGTAAATCATGCTAACTCCATGGAGACCCTCTATCTACAGTGGGTCCCATTCTGGGGGCCATAATCAGCCACAGTTTGTCCAGCAAGCTAGTTCAGGCTTCACTATAGGTTTCATCACCTCCTTAGCAGAGTTTCTGTGCACCTTCTCTAGCACAGTTTTCTCATAGTTCCAGATTCCCTCATTGTGGTCGTCAGACTTGTTTTAGTAGAGGTTCTCTTCAGAGTGGACCATCTGGGCCATGTTATGAGTATGGCATTGTAGGTTATTTTGGTAGAGTCTACCGCTAGTGGGGGTACTAATTAGCCTGATTCCCAGTAGGTTCAGCCTTTGAAATTAGTGCCATAATCAAGTAGAGGTGGGGCACAGGTTGGTTCCCATGGTGGTGGCTAGTATGGTAGGGTTAGTGGTCGTGGTAGTGGTCTTCCTGGGAGTGACCCATAGTTTTATGCCTTTCCAGTTAGACCAAAGGTGGAAGCCTCAGATGCAGTTACTACAGGTACGATTTTTGTGTGTTCTCGACCCGCATCAGCTTTGTTTGACCCTAGATATACTTATTTTTATGTGACTACTTATTTTTCACCCATATTGGGCATGACTAGTCAAATATTATTAGTATTTATGCGTGTTATGACCCTGTAGGATATTCTTTCATAGTGGATCTGGTTATCAGATCATGTTTGGTTTCTGTAAGTAAGCTGGATACTTAAGCTAATTTGATCTTATTAGATATGCTGGATTTTGATATTATGCTGGGAATGGGTTGGTTGTCCCCTCATTGTGTAATTATGGATTGTTATGCCAAGACCGTTACCTTATTTGTGCCTGGTGCATCACTGATTGTGTGGTAGGATTCTAAGGATTCATGTGATGAAAGGGATCATCTCCTGACTTTAGTCTGGGAGGTTAGTAGGGAGAGGATATGTACTTACTTGGCATACATTTGCGATGTTCGAGCTGACACTCCTACTCTCAAGTCTGTTCTTGTGGTTTCTAAGTTTCTTGATTTATTTCTGACCGACCTACCAGGCATACCACCCGAGCAGGAAATTATTTTTCTATTGACTTAGAGTTGGGCACCAGGCCCATATTTATAGCTCCTTATGTATGGCTCCTGCATAGTTGTGAGATCTAAGGGTTCAGGTCCATGATTTGATAAATTAGGGCTTTTTTGTTCTAGTGTGTTATCGTGGGGTGCGCCAGTCTTTTTTTTTAACAAGAAGGATGATACTATGCGGATGTGTATTGATTATCGCTATCTGAACAAAGTGACAATTAAGAATAGGTATCTTATACCGAGGATTGATGACTTGCTTGATCATCTTCAGAGTGCAGAAGTGTCCTCTAAGATAGACTTGAGGTCAGGTTACCATTAGTTAAGGATTCGAATAGAGGACATTCTGAAGACAACATTGAGGACTCGTTATGGCCATTTTGAGTTCCTGGTTATGTCTTTCAGTTTGACTAATGCCCTGGGAATTTTTATGGACTCGATGCAAGGGTGCTTAAGCCCTACCTAGAATTATTTTTTATTGTATTCATCGATGATATCTTGGTGTAATTTTGGAGTAAATCTGATCATGAGCAGCACTTGAGGGTGATACTTCAGACACTGATAGAGCATCGGCTTTATGCCAAGTTCTCAAAGTACGAGTTTTGGTTGGAGTCTATTACATTCTTAGGAAATGTAGTGTATAAGGCTGGGATTAAAGTTGATCCAGCAAAGATTATGGTTGTGCGTGATTGGATGAGGACAACATCTCCTACTGAGGTTCAGAGCTTAGTTGGGTTGACAGGTTACTACCAGCATTTTGTCAAGGATTTTTCATCGATTGCAACACCTTTGACTAAGCTTACTAGAAAGGATGTTTTGAGCGTTTTGAGGCTCAAGCAGTTACTGACTTCAAATCCCGTTTTGACCTTGCCAGTTGAGGGTCAGGGTTTCTCTATTGTATTATGATGCTTCTGGTGTTGTTTGGGTTGTTTTCTGATATAGAAGGGGTCAGATCACTTATCATTGAGATAGCTAAAGGTTCACGAGCTTAGCTAACCCAGTCATGAATTGGAGGTGGCAGCGATAGTATTTTCTCTCAAGATATAGAGGCATTACTTGTATGGGGTCCAGTGTGAGATCTTTACTGAACATTGTAGTCTTCAGTATATAATGAGCCAGCGAGAGCTAAATTTTGGACAACAGAGATGGATTGAGTTACTAAAAGATTATGATATTACTATTCTCTACCATCCAGGCAAGGCAAACCATAATGGTGAATGCCTTGAGCAGGTAAGTGGTCAGTATGGGTAGCTCGGCAGCCTTAGCAATTTTAGAGAGGCCGTTGGCATTGGATGTTCAGTCTTTGGCTAGTTGGTTTATTAGACTGGATTTATCCAACCCAACAGATCTTTGGCATCTATTGAGGCTAGATCTTCCTTGTCAGATCAGATTTGCCAGCGTCTATTGAAGGATCAACTCTCGATTTCTTTTTATACCCATATGTTAGCTAGAGAGGACGTCAAGGCTTCTATTGGTTCAGATGGTGTTCTTTGATATGATGGTCGCATGCTGCATGTATCGTAGGTTGGTGTGTTGGTTTAGTTCATTTTATGAGAGGCTCACAACTCTAAGTATTTGATTCATCCTTGTACAACTATGATGTATCGTGATTTGCATCAGCTGTGCTGGTAGAGTAGAATGAAGAGGGATATCACTAGGTATGTGTCCCAATGTTCGAACTACCAGTTGGTTAAGTATGAGTATCAATGGTTGGGTGGTTTGATGCAGAGATTTCTTATTACGGCTTGGAAATAGGACATTATGAATATGGAATTTATTTCTGGTTTCCCATAAACTACCAAAGGTCATGTTACTATTTGGGTCAGTGTCGATAGGCTGACTAAGTCAGTGCACTTCATTCCTACTTAATATTCATTTAATGTTGAGCCTCTTGCTCAAATTTATATCTGTGAGGTGGTTCGATTACATGGAGTTCCGATGTCTATCATTTCTGATCAAGGCACATAGTTCACCTCACAATTTTGGAGGTCTATCTAGCAAAATTTGGGGACTGAGGTTTAGTTGAGCACAACTTTTCACCTGCACACCGACGGATAGTCCGAGCAGGCTATTCAGGTATTGGAGGATATATTGAGGGCTTATGTGTTGGACTTTGGGGGTGCTTGAGATCAACATCTAGCATTAGCAGAGGTTGCATATAATAATAGCTACCATTCCAACATTGAGATAGCACCATTTGAGGCATTGTATGGTAGGGGGTGCAAATCGCCTATTGGTTGGCTCAATGGTATTGAGTCTAGAGTTTAGACTTCAGACTTGTTACATGATTCTCTTGATCAGTTTTGGTTGATTAAGGATATACTTCGAGTAGAGCAGAGTAGGCAGAAATGCTACCTAGATCTTAGACTTCGTGCCTTAGAGTTTGGAGTTAGTCCTAGAGTCTTCTTGAGAGTGTCTCCTATGCACGATGTTATGAGGTTTGACAGGCAGGCCAAGCTTACTCCAAGGTATATAAGGCCATTTGAGATCTTGGAGAGAGTTGGTGATATAGCCTACCGTTTGTCTCTACCTCCTATGTTTTCAACCATCCATTCGGTGTTCTATGTTTTGATGTTGTGGCAGTACATTTCAGATAGGTTCCATGTTATCCAAGTGGATTCGGTGCGATTGAATGAGCATCTATCTTTTGTTTAAGAATAAGTGGAAATTTTTGCTAAGGGTGTTAGGAAACTGAGAACTAGGGAGATTCTAATGGTTAGGATATAGTGGAGGCACCATCTGGTTAAGAAGGCTATCTGGGAAATTGAGAGTGAGAAGAAGAAGCATTATCCACAGATGTTTTAGACATCAGGTACTTCCTCTATTTCTTTATTTTTTGCTTTTGGTTGATTTGAGGAAAAAAATCCATTTAGTAGTGGATGTCATAATGACCCTCACGATCATTTATGAGAATTAGGTGATGTTTTGTTTTCTATAGCTTTTCAGTAGCTTCCTCAGGTCATTTATGACTGCTAGAATAGGTATTCCGGTTTCCTTAGAGGCCCGGTTGAGATTCACCTCACTTTGCCTATTTTAGAGCTGAAAACTAAGAACTCGTTGACTTTAGTCAACTTTCCTTCAAGACAATCTCAGAATTAAATTCAAACAGTTCGTTAGCTTCACAATGCCGAACAAAGTCTATAAGGACCTTAAGTTCGTGTTTTGGGGTTTTCATTTTGAGTTTGTGTTAATTTGTGGTTTTTCCATTTCACTTAAGGCCTTAATTGGAGCTAGGGTGGTCTTTTGGTATTTGTAGTGTCAGAATAAAATTTTGACACTTTCATCAGCTTTGAACTGGTGATTTTAGGCTAGTGAGAGTATTGGTTAGCTTACCAGAGTTGTCGTGGTGATTTTGAGTTGTTGGAAAGAGTTTTGAGTATCTTAGTCCTAATGGTTGACTTGGTCAATATTTTCCTGAAACGACCTTGTATCCTAATTTTGGCTGCACCTTTGAGTTCAAAATATTAAAATAGGTGTGCGTGCATTATTCGTTTGCATAAATTGGACCCTGAACGCATTTCAAGTGGTGTTCGGAGCCTTTCCCTTTCAATTTTTGTTGTCAAAACCTGTATCCGGTGAGGGTGAGGTGTTCATCGTGATCACGAAGAATTTTTACATGATTACAATGCTTTTAGTTTTCTTCAATGCGATCACAGATCTCACCCACACGATCATGGTGTGTTGTCCCATTTATTCATCGTGATCACAATAGGTTCTTGCATGATCGCGATGTACTCCAAATGTGTCTTTCAGCGCGATTGCATGTACTCACCAAAAGAATTGTGAAGCATTAAATGTTCCTTATTCAGCACGATTGAGATGACCAAAATCATTACCTTACGGGATCGCGACATAAATTCACGCAATTGTGAAGCGTAAGTACCTAGCAGTTTCCTGCACAATTTTTCTATTCATTCCATAGAAAAACCTTTCATGTCTTCCTCTATTTTTTGGTGAAAATTATCCATAAATTTCATCAAACATTGATGAAATTTTCCCCTTTGATTTTTTCGTTATTGGTAAGTCTTCTTCCCCTTTTTATTTCTTGTAAGATAAAGCTTTCCTCCATTAATGTCCCCGATTTTGGAACTTGAAATTCTCTAATTAATTTGTATTTTATTGGATAAATTATTGTTCCTTGAGATTATTTTACTCCGTAGTGTAGTTATTTCATCCAATTCCTTATTTAATTCCATAAAGATTGAATCTTTGGCCTTTTATAACTGAATCAATACCGGGTTGTTTTAAAGCCCTTCATGCGCCTTGAATTGTGCTTATGTTTGGGGCATGGGTTCCTGGTGATGTTAGGAACCACGTGGCGAAGCTTTTTTTCAATTTAGGCAAGTGAGGCCCACGAGCCCATTTTAGGCCCGACTTTTGGCCCAATTCGGAACTTAGGATAAATGAAATTGTTAGACTCTTATTGATCCCTGGATATTGTTATATGAGTTTCAGATATACTGGAGACTATTTAATATTAGAGTAACATTTGGATTGCAGCGCATCATTCATTGGTCGATTGGTAGGATCCATGGCGCTATCTCTCGGTATATAGCTTTTATAATTGTAGTAAATAACATATATGGGTTGGCTTTTCTAGGTTGTTGTCATGTACTTGGACCGGTTCTTTGTTTCATTTCCCATTTGTTCTCTATATTTTTATTCGGTGAAATAAGACGCTTGTGACTCATAATTATCCTAGTGATGGCTATAGGGTGACTTTAGAAGTAGTAGAACAGTTATGTGTGGGTTGGTTTTGGGTTTTTCCCTCATGGGATATTGTATTGTGCTGCTGACTATAGTTTAGTTGCACCTGTGAAGGGCATAGGTTAGTTGTAAATATAAATGTATTGATGTGTTGTGCATTCATTCTACGAGAGGTTGAGTTACAGGCTCCGTTTTGAGAGTGCATTGAGGATAGGGCCTGTATCACCGCTTGATTTTGATGTCGTGGAGGTTATATACTAATAATAAGGATAATAATGGATTATGACATAGTAAATGATAACTTGGTATATTCTTATAATATAAGTTAAAAGATATTTTAATATTTTAACACCCTGGCACCGAGAAATATCGTTTGACATATTAATGATGGGACTTGAGTCCCACTATGTTCGACAATAAGTATAGCTGCTGGCACTTAAGTCTGTCATCGTACGACAGTGAGTACAACTTTCCGATACTCATCACACTTATTGTCTTAGAGACTTTGATGATACTCATTCCCTTGAGGATGTTGGTGATACCACTATGTTGAGGCATCTGATGCCATGATTTTTGAGTGTAACTTGATGATACTATTGTTATGAGGTACTGGATTCCAGACCATGAGACCTTGAGGCTCTGTGACTTAGGATGTGAGATTATGATGATGTTAGAGATTGTAAGTGGTGGGCGTACCTCCATAGACCTTACCTCTGGTGTAATACGACCGGAGGGGGGATATAGGATGGAGCAGGGATATATCGGAATTAGAATTAGCCTTTCATGGATCCTACCTACTAGCCTACGGTTACCGGAAGAGAAACGTACATAGGACTTGTTACTTCATGGTATGTATTTACTTTTTTGCACTTGTTTTCTTCGGTGTGCCCCTAGTCACATGGGAGGTCTACAGGTACGTGTGTTTTCTGTGTGTGCTAGCATTCTTATGGGGGATTTGGTAGTGTTATTTTACTTTATGTATTTAATGCTTATTTACCATTATTATTTATACATGAGATTATCTTTCTATATGGGATATTTGTGTGAGGTGTCATTTGATTATTCCCTCCTATCTTACATGAGGTTATTGGTATGCCATCCATATTCTCTCCTTATCTGATATCCTATTTTGATGTTTTATCTAGCCAAGTCATGTCTATCTCTTTACTTGTTTCCTATCTAAGTAGCTAGCTTCCATGTTGTACTATTTGTTTTTGTGTTCATACTTTCTTGTATTCTGTTATTTACTGCTTTTATGATTGTTATGTTCCTAGCAGGCCCTCAAAGCCTATTGTGTATGGGTTGCTTCAGCGACTTGTACTCATACTACATTTGTACCTATGTTGAAGATCCAAGTACTAGTGCCCGATGTTGATTTACGGATTGTCGTTCATGCCTATGTACTTATACTTTTAGAGATACAAGGTAAGCTTGGAATCCATATGTTCCTGCTCTCTCTTCGGATTGGACTTATCTCAATTGTATTTTTAGAGACATACTTATATTGGACTTTTCTTATACTTTGTACTTAGATGCTATGTTTTATTTACACTGATATTGGGTTTTTTGAGTTGTTGGTTCTTTTATTATAATCTGCTAAATTTGTCATATACCATTTCCTTTATACCTTTTTATTACATTTATGCTTTCCTTTATTATTGATGGTAGCCATCTATTTTGTCTTTGGGCTATAGGGTTGGTTCTCCTACTACTCGGATAGTAGGTGCCATCATGATTCGAGAAATCAGGTTGCGACATTTTAGTTGCTAAAGATTGGTGATGCTTAATCTTTCTGGGACATAGAGTTCATGGAGTATTTCAGCTATTTATTTCTGTATTTAGCTTTAGTCTTGGTTTTAGAGGAAGTTAGGGATCTGTATCAGCAACTCCTCATACTAGTATTACAAGTAGAGGTGTTAAGACAACAATATTGGTATTCAGCTTAGTCCATTTTTGGGTCCTGTGTTTGTTGACTATTTTATTTATGGCATGACATGACTTCATAAGCTCTGCACAGTCTATTTATATCTATATTTTATGAATCATCAAGCAAGCATGATCCAAGGGTTACTTGTGACTCTTGAGCTCCGTGTTACATCCAAGGGTAGCCTTATCAAAGCACTAGGTTCAAAAGTCAAAGGATGTTTAAAAACCACAGTTAATAGAGTCTTCTATATGGGTGTGAGTGCACCACAATTATAATGGAGAGGCTACAAAGAATTTAGGAAAAATCTCCCTTCTTTTTATTCAGATCATGTGATAGAGTTAACTCTATAAGTCCCGTCTAACTCATGCATTGTGCATTTATTTTTAGACTATGGATTCCAAGAAATATTTAGCTGAATAGACTACTACAGTGATAGAGTTGATACTACTCATAGGTTCCTACCCATGCTATGTAGACTCGGAATGGAACTCCTTCCCAGCCTCAATTAGATATCCCTCAGGCTCCAATTCCACCTCTAAAGACTCTAACTACTTTTCCCCAGACTACCAATAATCCCAAAGTTCAGCCTCCCGGTACTGAGTCAACAAACACCTAGTTTTAGAAAGGCCATTAGCATGCTAAAAAAGTTGGTTATAACACAGTTTATTCTGTAGAATTAGTCAACCAGCCATCGTAGTTCCAAACGTATTTCTAACACAGTCAGGGTTCATGAGTCTCTGAGGATCAACCTTCCAGAGTACACTGTGTCTAAAGTTGAATAGGACTATCTGAACTTCATTGATGAGTTACTCAAGACCTTTTGTGTGATGAATATAGACTCAATTGAAAGAGTTGATTTTTTTCCTATCAACTGATAACGCTCAATTACACTCCAAAACCAATATAAAAGTGTATGCGGTCATTTTCAAAATACATTTACCCAACTTATGAGTCGGGGTCGAATCCATAGGGAACAATGTGAAAGCAATTAAGTAAGATTAGAAAACTAAAGCACAACTACTAAGACTCGAATGGTTTAGCACGGAATGGGGGTGGGTTTAAAAGTTTGAAAAAGGTGTCATGGAACTAAAAAAAAGTTTTAAAAAAGTTTTGATCAATGGCTTCACAAACCAATAAAGAGGAAAGAACAACTAAGGTAATTAATCCTACCAATGATCCATTATATTAAACTAAATGCTAAATTTATTATACATGGGTTTAAAGATTAGCCTTTGAGTTCCGATTAGTTTCTCTCGAACGCTAAATAACATGTATTGCTAATTCTAACAAACCTTCCTTCGCTTGTTCTCTCGAACCAAGCTAAAGAGCATGCAAAACAACTCAATTTGGCTACACTAGTATTTTACTATCTCTAGCTAAAATCCATTCATGAGAAAAACACTCATTTTATGCTAAATCAAAGTTTCCAATCCTAACTTACTTTGTCAAGCTAAGTAAGGATAAATGGACATCACCTAGGGTTAGCTACTCTCTTTGGCATGCAATAGGCTCACAATGATTTAAAGCTAACAAACTCAAATACAAATCAACAAGTAGATAATTTATATAAAAGCAATAGATAAAACTAAAAAACAACAATC